>JBBPDC010008951.1:0-13592 GCA_037974485.1 Hemigrammopetersius urotaenia | reverse complement strand
AACGTGACACTCGCGTCTCCCGGAAATCCGATAAAATTCAACCAATCAGATGACGACTTCGAGATTCCTGAAGTGTTCCAGTTAAGTGTACCATATGCATCAGACGTTTAGCCAATGTTCTGTGGGCGTGACGTCTGAAGCTGAGACTATGGCCCAATAAACTCTAGACTGTTCTCAGATGCATGCTGTTGTCATGGCTCGGCCAGTGACCGTTAGGGGTCACTGTTTGTGTTCTGTTTGTTATGGTATTTTGGGTCTTTTATTTTGATATCCTGTTTTGTTTTGTTATTTTGTCACGTGTCTTGTTTTCGGCTGTTTTGTGTTTTCTGCTTTAATGACTGGCTGTATTTAAGTTCTGTTTTTCCTTTGTCTGTCCATCACCTCATTATTGCTTCATGTTCCTCGTGTTTTCTGCCACGTTCTTGTTCTTGTTCTGGAGCGCCACTGAGCCAGGTTTTATTTCTGTTTCAGTTTCTGTTAATAAAACTAAAACCACAGCATGGATCCTGGTGCTTGTGTGTCGTCCATGCCCCGAGGTAAATCACGACGGTGGGTTAGACCCCTCAGTCGTGACAGCTGTAAGAAATTATTTACGTTCAGTGGAGGACTTAGCATTCGCATTGGTGATGAAAGTAAGACCAGCCCGGCTGAAGACGTCAATGTTATTTCGGCCTCCTCCTCCTCCACAGCCCAGGTCGCTACGCTCCAAGTGTTGCAGCACCTGTGAGATTGAGACTCAAACAATGAATGAATACTTTATCATCATAATTGTTCTCATGATCACGACCATTATCAACAGTATATATACTATGGTGAAAAATGACTAAGGCTGCCATGAAGACTGAACATAAATGATAGTGAGAACACTGACCTTGTTCATTGGGTTTTTTTCATTGGCTCGCAGGTTGTATAGGGCCATGTCTACAGCTGACAGCGCCACCAAGGGCTTTTGACCATCACTTTTGGTTGTCACTGACAGCTGGATCTTGTCTTTAGGTTTGTATTCTCTACTTGAGGTTGCTAGATTAACCTAAAACCATAGGAACATTTTAGGTGATGGTTAATCTTCAATCACAAATAGAACACTCCAGTTCTGGTCCAGGTACGTCTACAAGCAAATGACATAGTTGTTTCATGTTTTTAGTTCAAACTTGTGTTTTTGCCATGAATATATTCATGAATATATTCTTCAAACAAGAAAGGGATCTTTACATTCACACATCACATTTACAATGATGGTTCTACAGAGATCAATCCAGCAAAAGGTTCTAAGTTGTTTGATTATCTACTGCAATGTAATCATGGTATACAAGAAGAAAAGAGATTCTGACATTACGTCTAAATTGTTGACACATTTCGCCTTGACATCGAACCAGACGGAATCTGCCACCAGTTCGGCTCTCTCCTCTCCAGACAGGATGTAATAGACCAGCAGGCGGGCAGATGGCACCATGTCACTGGTCACCTTAAAGTTGATGTTCTGAAACGTTTCACTTACACGCTGGATTGTGTCACTCTTGACCACTTTCCCCTTTGAGATGATCTATAGCAAAAATGCATAAACACTATTATAAATATACAAGCTACAATCTACAAAAAGCCTACTTCTATGTGTGTAGATACTGTAAAGTAAAAATCTGTCCATCCAAGTGTTTGTTACCTGATAACTGAAGGTCGTCAGTGGAAGATAATCACGATAGGAAAAGTGGATTTTTATATTGGCATAGTGTTCCACCTCATATGAGGAAAACAGAGAGGGCAAATCGATATACAGATAGCGTTGATTGACGGACTGATAAACTTCAGTTGAGAGTCGAAGCTGAGCTTGGCTTTCAGAAGGATACTGATCGTCAGCAGTCTCAAACTGAAACAAAAAGTGATTGAGCACTCAGTAACATCAAGAAGATAATTATGCTTTCATCTACACTATATGCACACAGGTTTTGGAATGCCTGACCGTAACACCTACAGCAACTTTAAATGATATTGCATTGAAATTAACAGGCTTTAATATGGAGTTGGTCTCCCCTTTGGGGCTAGAACAGCTTCCACTCTTCTTGGAAGGATTTCTACAAGATTATTATTTCTGTTGGGATTTGTGCCCATTCATTCTGTTGAGCATTTATGAGGTCAGACACTGATGTTGGACGAGAAGGCCTGGCTCACAATCTCCATTCCTGTTCATCCCAAAGGTGTTAGATGGGGTTCAGGGCAGGGCCAGCCAAATTCTTCCCTGCTAATCTTATCCAGCCATGTCTTTATGGAGCTTGCTTTGTGCATTGAGGCACAGTCATGCTGGAATAGAAAAGGCTCTTCCTCAAACTGTGTCCACAAAGTAGGAAACAGGAAATTGTACAAAATGTCTTTAAGATTAAGACTGTCCTTTGCTGGAAGACAGGGGTCATCTGAATTCAATAATTTAGAGATGTGTCCCAATACTTTTGTCCATATAGTGTATATAAGAGATTTGAGAAGACAGTCTAAAAGAACTCTTTAAACATTCAAAATTTTCAAGAGTCAACCCGGGCTCCTTTCTTTCTAAACTTGCTACTTAATGGAATAAAGATTAATTCAAGCAGCAATCTGTGGGATACAAGCATCAGTCCATGTCTGCAGTCAGCTATATAATAAAAAATGCCTTTGTGATTGTTTGGAAAACAGCTAATGACACTCCTACATCATAAGCTTTTGGCAGAGTCTACCTCTATATCAGTTGATGAGATGGGAGAATACAGGACATTTAAGATTCTAAGACCACTTCTTAGTTGAGCTTCTCTCCAGGTTCTTCAGGGTCCTTGGTGCTCTCCTCTTCATCTCAGTGTTCTGGGATCTATATGAAATGTCTGGTTCTGTGGTCATTGAACCAATTTGGGTGTATATGTTTTGGGTCCTGCTCTAAGATTCTACCATAACTCAGTTTCAGTTTACAGTATTTGGTTTTTCAAACTAAAAAAGTGAAACATGATTGTACATGCCCACAACTCTAATAAGAATTAAGCGGTTACAGAAACTGAATGAATGAACACTTGCACACTCTAGATGTGCTTTATTCATGATATAACTTGTGGTGTCATTAATTATGACACATCTGGTGGTTAAAAATGAGGATAAAAAAGGAGTTGTTTTCCCAAACTAAATTTACTTCCATTAAAGGTTAGATTTTTTTTAATTGTCAGTGTGAAATTGACCATTTTAATTATTATTTGTGCATAGATTTACATAGTTTGTCAATAATTATGGCGCTTCCTAAACAACACACTTAGCAATTTTGCAGTTACCTTCAGTGTTGACATGGTTAATGACACACAGAATTGAGGATCTGATATTAGTTAACAGGAGACTGTTACTTGTTATGCCTTTTTCACTGGACGGTCCTTCACTGAACCATCTGAGACATTTTATATCTTAAACAGATATTGCAGAAGAGCTTCAAAATGCACAGATTCAGTATATATTAGTGGATTCCTTTACTCACAGTGAATTCCGCTTTTGCTGCATTACTTGGAATATTGCAAACAAAATATGCAACGCCATCGCTGCTTGATTCCCGCTTGATTTCATCCAGATGTCCTCCGAATCTGAGTGGCTCCATTTCATGGTTATTGTTAGTTAATGTTCCTCTTGCAGTCACCAGTACTCCTTTCATTGGTTCACCTAGCGGATCCTTCACCAAGACCTGGACTCATAAAAATAAATAAATAAAAAAGTAAATTAAATAAATAAAAAAGCCTTAAAAAGAATAAAAACCTAAATGCATGCCTATTCATTTTTTATAAAACCTTTAAATAATATTAACTGGAAACTGTAAAACATTGTTGTTCAAAAAAGCCCTATTTACCTGTGATGGCTCATCTTAATTTTACCACCTTTCCATAGCAGGTAAAGACTGCATTAACTAAATAGTGGTAATAGTGCTTTCTTATTAGTGCTTTATAAACATGACTTACTCTGATGCTGTATGGTAAAGTTGGCTTGATGAAAGGAGGAGTCGCAATTAGACTCAAGCTAAAGGGAGAATCAACAAACTTCACATTGGATAGTACTGCTTCCTGTGAGATACCACCTGATAATAATGGAGTGAAAGATTAAAGGCAATAAATTATACATAAATACCATATAGTAGAGTAAGGTATCTCTATCACACACAATTATCACACTGATAGCAATCAACTGCACTTCATCTTCACGACTATTGCTTTGGTACTGACCAGTTGACTCTTGCAGCAAAACAACCACACGAAGGAAATGGTTGTCCATTTCCCACAGCTTCTGAGGCCCTGACTGAATACTGGACAGAGCAGTACTTATGTCTATTACAACATTCAGCTCTCCGTTGTTCATCTGAAACAGATAATAATGCAGTTCAAGTTGATTCAGAATAGTCTTGTTCATTTATCACCAGATGGAATTTAGAGGAACATTGACCTTGTAATGTCTTAACGTTGAGGGTATCATGACTACGGCATTTTTACTAATGTATCCAAACTTCAGAAAGACCTCTGCTGAATCAACTGGTGCCCCATTGACATACCTGCAAAAAGAACAACAAGTAATTCAGTTATTTGAACTGCATCTAGAAAACAAAACGGTAATATAGTGTTGCTAGGCATAGGCATCATATTTAAACATCAAATAATGTCTCATTAAATCTGAGTTGATGCTGTAGACCCAGAGAGCTTACTTGGCAAGTATCTTCATTTTGAAGGCTTGAAAATTCACAAGGCTCACATAGTTAACATCTGGCTGGATTTGCACAGAGATGCTGGGCAGCACTGGAAAGCAAAGTTTCAGCCACCATCATTTATAATGTGGATAACACTCTATGCTTTGAGTGAAATTTTGGAATGCAAATAAAGGTTCCTATAAGGTTATTGGCATGTAACTGAGAGCTACTTTACTAGTCCTGAGCCATATGAAGGGTTACCAGTTTATTATACACAAAGTTTAAACACTCATTTAAAGTGTTTTTTTTTTTAGATATTGTCATTTTCAAATCTATATTAACACAAATGGGATTGAAGAAGAATAGCAACAGAATAAAATTAAATCTTAGATGCTGCTCACTGGTGAGTTGTGCTATTTTTAGAACAGGTCCACGGCCTACTCAAGTAGAGAATGAATGGACACAAATTCAAAAAGAAACACTCCCAAAGAAGGCCTTCCAAGAAGTGTGGCAGCTGTTATAGCTGTAAAGGGGAGCTACATATACAATACAATGCAATACAAAATATGTGTTTTTGAATGCAATGACCATTGGTGTAATGGTCAGGCATCCCAAAACCAAATAGTGTACATTAAGTCTGTGTTCTTTAAACTTTCAAAAGGTGCCTAATACTCAAACATCTCCCACACAGAAGTACCATCTATTAAAAGGTCCATTGGGGACTTTGATATTTAAGAGTTTAATTCTTACCATATTCTTTGACCTCATACTCTGCTGTCGCAATTGTACTAAAGTCATTAGAATAAGAGGCCTCTATTTTCCAGACCCCAAACCTGTGGACAGAGTTTCAGCATTAATAGGGAAAGAAAATAAATAATAGAAAAGAAAAAAATGTTACTGACGTACCAGTAAGACAAAAAATCTGCTCTTACTTTGGTTTCAGGGGTATTTTGAATGGTGGAAACAATGGTTTCACACCATTGATGTCTGTCAACTCAATAACATCTACCTTGATTCCATCAGGGTCCTGTAATACACAAAGAAATATGTGTGTTACATGTCATCACTAAAAAGGTAAAATGCAAGAGGAAAAAATGTAATTCCCTAAAGACCCTTTAAATGGATGTCTCTTTAAATAATTGTCCATTAATGTTTTATGTTTAAAGAGCTTCTACATGATGTAAAGGCTGATCGCCATGCTTTTTGTGTATCCTTTTGGAACCTTTACCTTAAAAGTGTATGTACAGTAAAACAGACCTTGATTAAAGGATCTTACCATGAATGTAAGCGAGACTGGTCTATTAGCCTTCCTCAATTCTTCACTGAACGAGTAGACACGCACCTCAACTGCAGAAGCACAATAACAGGACAAGACATAAAATGACCTGTGTGGTGACCTCTTCTTTGCAAATAGTTTTACTTTGTGCAAAATTAGCACATTTTGCCACAAACATAACACACAATTCCCATTAGACTGACCATTCTGTTCAGGTGTGTACAGTGGCTTGTCAGTCTGGATAAAGAGAAAGCCGTTGTTGCGACTGACTGGAATTCTCTCACTTGTGGAGAAAGAGCTTGACACTGCTTGTAGGTAGACTTCTGTGTTTTCTTTGCTGATGTCCTGGAAAATCTGAGGGCAAAGAGTTAACTTTACTCAGACTCTCAAGGTAAGTAATACTTAGAAGACTAAACATTTTACACAGCAGTCTGTGACTGCACTCTGAAAATAAAGGTGCCAAAACTGGTTCTTTGGAGCAATGCCATTGAAGAATATCTTACTTTGGATCAATGCCAACTACTTTCTGAAAAACCTTTTAATAACACGTTTACATTTATGGCATTTAGCAGATGCTCTTATCCTGAGCGACCAAAGAATAAGAGAATGTTCCACAGTGTTTAAAAGAAATAGTCCATTGTTTTTTTTGCTATTTTTTGTCCTAATTGCTGTGTTTTTCATCTGTATCACAAGATCAATTAGCATGGAAGTGTGATGTTTTTCATTGAACTTAGCACAGGTAGCTCAGGCTGTTCGTTAGTTTCATCCATATGTGTATTTATAGTCAATGTGTTTCCAACTATAGGCAACATGCCTACATTTTTGTCCAGGGTCCCTGACAGATGCTATAGAATCCTTTTGGGATCTTTATTTTCCCCAGAAAATGTCTCCACACTTTAAATACGGATGTCAAATCTGGATCAGGTGTACTCCTGATTGAGTAGAACGAAAAAATGCAGCCACTTCCATTAAACCAGACTTTCTTAAAACTAATTTAAAAATTCAGGTCAGGGGAGTAGAGAAAGGGAACCACAATATTTGCAAGGAATGAGGCTAAGGAAAATTGGCAGGGAAAGATTGTATTTTGTAACAGTTTTTAACTGTGGATATCCAGATGAAACCCTGTAATATCTAACCATCATATTTCTGAAGCCACTGGAGCTAATGATGTTCAGTTTTACTCTATATGTTAGTTTGTATTTAGATCATTTAAACATAGATGGAATGCTACACTCGTGGTGACCTGCATCAGTGTGTCTTTTGTGATTCCAAACTTCCCTTGAGGGACAATAAAGTAAAGTATAGATTTGGTACCCGTAGGGTAGCTGCAGCTTGATACTTATTCTGGTCACTGAGCTTCAGAGACTGGAATGCATGTGTTTTGGCATCTGAGGCCAGTGAGTCCTTAAGGAACAGTTTCACTGTGGTTTCTTGGTCATAGCCAAACAACTGCACCACCACTGTCTCAGTAGCATCGATTCGCCACAGTTTGGGTGCCGTGATGAGGTACCTATAAAACAAGACAAGACTTTCAATCAGACATTTCTCTTTCTTTCTCTCTCTCTCTTTCTCTCTCTCTCTCTCTCTTGCTCTCTCTCTCTTTCTCTCTTTCTCTCTCTGTCTCTCTCTTCCTGCACATATGCACTACCGTTCAAATGTTTAGAATTTAGAATTTTTTTAATTCAAACAGCTCAAGTCCAATGAATAGCATGAAATGGTACAAAGGACAGTGCTGAACTGCGAGAGGTTTAAAGAGAGGTTACCCAGAAGTGGGAAATAATTCTGTAGCGCCATGCAGTTCCTCTGGAATGTACCTAGTTGGTTGGGTTCATCCTACAGCAAGATAGTGACCCAAAACAAAAGTCCAAGCTATGCCAGAACTACCTTAGAAAAAACGTTTCCATACTTAAACCCCATGTACATATATACGTATATATATGGCACATTACCCTGTTGCCAGTTCTTCTTCCTAGAACCACCTTTGGATCATCTCACACAAGATGGTCAGACACGCCTGTCAAGCCATCACAATTTGGTCCTTGTCAGAGTCACTCAGATTCTTACACTTGGCCATTTTTTATGCTTCTAGCACATCTAGCAGACCTGACTTGCTGCCTAGCATGTCAAACTGTTATAGCACAGATTTTAATGTTAGCTGACTGATTGGTATGTATATATGAGCACAACAAACTGATGAGTGCATATACTATGCTGCCAAATTAATTCTCTCACGCATTGAAATAATCACTTCCATGGCCACAGGTGTATAACTTAGGCACGCAGACCTCTTCTACAAACATTGGTGAAAGAATGGATTGCACTCAGGAGCTCGGTGAATTCCAGAGACTGTGATAGGATGCCACCTGTGCAACAAGTCCAGTCCTTGCTAGAAAATATTTCACAGTCAACTGTCAGTGGTATTATAACAAAGTGGAAGTGATTGGGAACAACAACAATAGGCCATGTAAACTGACAGAGCGTGGTCAGCGGATGCTGAGACGCAGCGTGCGTAGAGGTCATCAGCTTTCTGCTGTCAATCGCTACAGACCTCTTAACTTCATGTGGCCTTCATATTAGCTCAAGAACAGGAATGGGTTTCCATGGCCGAGCAGCTGCATTTTTTATGCATTTTCTTGTCTTTAAACAAAAAGAAAACACCAGGAGATTCCATTCTGAGCTTAAGAAGCTTCTGATAAGTTGCTTCGATGTGAGTTAATGGGTAGCATATAAAGGCACACCTCAAATCCAGAGCCTCTTTCTTTGACGTCATGGGAAAATCAAGAGAAATCAACCAAGACATCAGAAAAAGAATTGTGAACCTCCACAAGTGTGGCTCATCCTTAGATGCAATTTCCAGATGCCTGCAGGTCTCATGTTCAACTGTTCATACAATAATATGCAAGTATAAAAAAATGGGAAAGTACAAACATCATACTGCTCAGGAAGGAGACGGATTCTGAGTCCCAGAGAGCAACAGCAAAAGACCTTGTGAAGATGCTGGCTGAAACCGGTAAGACAGTGTCATCATCATGGTGGTAAAGGACTCGTTTTACTGTCATCATCCAGTAAAACGAGTCCTGTACCACCATGAGCTGAAAGGTTACTCTGGGAGTCATTACTTCAATACAACCATGAAAAAACAGACTACAGTTTGCAACTGCACATGGGGACAATAATCTTTCTGACGAAACAAAAATGTAACTGTTCGGCCATAATGATAAACGATATATTTGGAGGGGAAAGGGCGAAGCTTTGAAGCCTCAGAACACCAACCCAGCTGTGAAGTATGGGGGTGGTAGTATAATATTGTGGGGCTGCTTTGCTGCAGAAGGGACTGGTGTACTTCATAAAATAGATGGCATCATGAGAAAAGAAAATTATGTAGCTATATTAAGGCAACATCAACAAGGAAGAAGGCCTCCAAACCTGGCCCAGTTACACCAGTTCTATCAAGAGGAGTGGGCCAAAATTCCAGCAAATTATTGTAAAAAGTTTGTGGAAGGATACCCGAAAGGTTTGGCACAAGTGAAACAGTTTTGGGGGAATTCTACCAAATACTAAGGAAGCGTATGTAAATTTTTGACTGATGAAAGTAATAAAAAAAGCATAATCAAGCATTATCTCTCTTTTTTCTGACATTTAACAAATACAAAAAATATGTTAAGATTTATTGATCTGAAACAGAAAATGTTTTTGTGTTTTTTTCTGAAGTGCATGTAAATATCTGGTTTCAACTGTAAACATACAGTAATCCCCCAGCTACGCGATCAGGAGCTGCGGATTTAGTCACACGCATATTTTTTTGAGAACCGAACTGATAGTTTTACGCTGAAGTCCCTACAATAACACGGAAATTGCAAATATCCTCCACCTTTTTTACTTTTTTGTGGCAATAAATATATATTTTCTGGGGACTCAGGGCAGACTGTAGCCGACTGGGTGCACTTTTTTCTAATTCCACACCAGAGTTGAGCCCCTGCGCTCCAAGCACGATTTTTCCACGGTGCAAGCACTCAGACACTTCAAACTCCACAGTTCGATTGATCCCCAGGAGACCTTTCCAACGAGCCCTCATTAGTATTTTTAGCCGGAGTAGATCACCTCGCCACAGTGTCCCAATACTTTTGTCCAGCAATCTTCTGAGTTGCATATTTCGGAAGGGAATGAAACGAGACGAATAAGGGTTTACCTTTACATTTTCTTTAAGTGTAATGCAAAATGAGTTTAAAATGAAATTAAAGTGTTCTGGGAGCATATTTGGTCGCATATTTAGGTTTTACACTATAAAAATAGGCCTTTTAGGCATTTTTTTGGCAAAACACTACAATGTAGTTGTTCACTATATCTTGGAACGCAACCCCCACAAACTGCAACAAAACAAATTGCATGATCATTTGAACACTGCATTTAGTTTTGTAATTCTAAAAGTCAGAGAAGGCACATAAAATGCAGTAAACGCTTACGTTTTATGTTGAGCCTCCGTCCACCATAACACATGCATAAAACAGAACAGAAATAATGTGCCCATCATTTACTGTTTGATCCACTGACTGAAGAAGCTTACAGCTGTACAGACAGCTTTACTTGCTTTTAGTTAATCATCAGCTTAAACGTCACATGGGTGCAAGAGTTTCCCAAAAACACTGAGGTAATGAAAGTTGGACCTTGGTCTGCAATCTTAACCTCAACACTGTGTTCAATAAAATAATTTAAAGTACCAAAACACACATTTCTGCAAAGACATGGGCCTGGCTTCTAAATTTCCACTAATTGAAAAACATCTTCTGTACTTCATTTCAGTTGTAAAGGTATCCCTTCAGTTGTTTTATCCCTTATTTTGATCTATGAAAAGTTTGCTGTGGATGCAGTCGTATTTGTTGTTTCACAGAACTGCAAATATTGACATAAGTGCAATGCTGGAATTTCACACTGTGCTTTTATAGCTGTGAGTTGGACCAGGCCATTTAAATGTGTGTCCTGTTGTTTGCAGTAGTCGAATGCACAGATTTACTGAGTCTAGATTGGGTGAAGCTAGTTTAAGCAGAAACAAACATAAAGATGAAGCTGCCACACTAGGTTATTCCAGCATTGTGCAACACAATGACCTGAGCAGCTTTCAGATTAGCAGACCAAGCACAGTATTGATTGACTGCACTTTAGCTAAACACACAGAGCACAAACATCTTCTATAGCAGACAAATAAGACAATCAAGAAATAATTAAACTTAGTATTTTGCAAAGACTATTATGTGCAATATTAGAAAGTTTCAAAAAACATTTTTTGATAAATAATTCAAATGTGTATGAATATTTTTCTAAATTAACTTGTAAAGACAACCACTCTCCTAAATAAGAAAAAAGTCAATCTTAATATGACAGATGAAAGAAGGCAACACGTGTTTAAGTAATTATTTATTAGCATACAAGATGAATATTCAAAGAGTTGTATCTCTGCAAACATACCATACATAATATAATAGAGCCAAATATTCTTCTTTAAGTTTTAAATACATACACAAATAAAGTGACTGTTCAGTAAATTGTGGAAGTAAAATCATATTCACATTGTCTTTACATACCTTACATTGTAAATGCACAATACTGTGATCTGAGGCCTGACTCTCTTGGGGACATGCCGGTCACTAGGTGGCGCTAATGAAGATACCAAAATTTGTCAACTTTTGGCCAGTCGCCAGGTAGACTGACTCTCCATCAAGCGCGACCATGTAAGTTTCGGGCTTAGAATTAGGTTAGTCTTTTAGCCACATTTTGTAATTTGAGCATAAAAAGGTGTGGGGGCTTCAACGATGGAGGGGCAGATTTTACAGGCTGCAATATACTTAACATGCAAAGATAAACCAGTTACACACTTGGAGTACCACTCTGGATATTTCCTCTTTCTTGTATCAGCCAGAGCCTACAGCACTGAAAGAGAGCAATGCAGATAGTTTGCTTTATTCAAATGCATCTTAGTGTTAAATACATCTATATAATTCTGTCTCTCGGTTTTTTACTTTGGGCATTGGTTGTGCTATAAATTAAAATGTCTTCATTTTGGATTTAAATGGAGTTACATTAATACACCCAGTGCATTATTCTTGAAAAAAAAAGATGATGAATTCTGAGGAAAACTGTTGCATTGAATTGAATTGACGAATTGAATTATCAAATGTGTACATCATTTTACATACATAAAATATATTGCACCTACACAATGTTATCTTTCAGTTTACTTGCTTTGGGCAGTAAATATGCTGATGTTATTGATAAGCTAAGATAATGTACATATTTGAACTGAGAAACTTCAATGCATCACTTTTATTCCAGTGCATTTGACCTAGAATAGAGCTTCCAACTCTCTAACATTCAACATGAACATTTTTTTAAAGCTGCCTGCCCTCCAGAACTCACTTTGTAAATGAGACCATTTACAATTCACTACATTCTGGAATTATTTACTGATGCACCACCAAGAAGAGCCCCACGTGGGGGGTGTGGATCGTATTGGCGCAATCTGTATTCTCTGGGCGTTGAGTTAAGTCTACCTTTACAGCCATCAAGCAACACGCTGCCAAGCCCGCGAGCCACCACACAGCATCCACAGACACACTGCCAACGCGCTAATGTGCGCTATCAATCAGCCGCGCCCTGCTCAGAGCTCTACAGGGGCTTGGAAAAGTTTCTAAACCTGCTGATCAGCACCGCGGCCGGTTCACAGCACCATGGTGGGGATGTGGTGCACCAGAGAGGCCGGATGGGGCACCGCGGCCATCTGAGGAGGAGGTGGTGGTGGGGACGGAGTCTGGAGCCCCACCACGGATCCCGAGTTGGGAGGCCGGTGGCGGGCGCTCTTCTGGTGCGCTCGCAGGCCGGCCAGCTGCGAGTAGGCGCTCTGGCACACGTGGCACTTGTAGGGCCGCTCGCCCGTGTGTAGGCGGACGTGGTTGCGCAGCGTGGACGACTGGCTGAAGCGGCGGTTGCAGAAGCGGCACACGAACGGCTTGTCTAGCGTGTGGATGCGCATATGCGAGCGCAGGTTGCTACGAGAGTTGAAGCCTCGGTGGCAGATGACGCAGCGCATGCGCCCCGCCGAGGCCAGAGCGGCGCTCGTAGACGCCACGTCGCACACGTGAAAGTCATCTAGGAGGAAAAAGACGAAGAGTGAAGAGGTCAGCTAACCGGGCGCTTAATAAGAACTGGCACGCGAGCCAGTCCTCTTAATTAAACAACCACAGCTATGTAAATCACCATGACAGTAACACAAACAGTTCTCAAACAGAGGACGTTGCCTAGAAATATATTTTGAGTCTATCTGGATTTATTTTTACACACCAGGGACCAATAAACAACTGGTAAACTACTTAAGAACACCTGAGAATGTCTTCAGGAGGTATCACTCTAGCTCTAATCAAATCATCTTACCATTTTTATGCTTTTTCTGATGTTCCTCTTCCAGGCCAGGGACTCCAGGAATGCCCAGAAACGTGTTGTGGGAATTTCCGTACCACACCAACAACTCCTGGTCTGGTGGTATCGTCTGATTAAAAGCAGAACAAGTTTTTGCAAAGTGCAGATCTAACATAACTAAAATAAATTACCACCACCATCATCACCATGTCTTTCATCGTATTGATACTACAATTACTGTTGTTA
>JBBPDC010008924.1:2692-13595 GCA_037974485.1 Hemigrammopetersius urotaenia | reverse complement strand
CAGAAACAGAACAGAACAGGGCAGGGAAAACAGAAAACAAAAACAGTGGCCTCACACGGCCATCAGCCGTGACAGTACAAGTCTGAGACGCCTATGCAAATTGTTTAAAGCCATTTATCTCAGTATATGATAAAGTGTCCTTTTCCTGGCCAAGTTAACATTAAATCAATGCAAACAGACAAAACACTGTTAAAATTAACAAGATTTATTATTTTGTGAGCAGGTAAGGAGAACAATATTTATTTTTTGTTTTATTTAGTATATTTAGTAATATTAATGTAAAAAAAAATGTAAAAAAATACATATGTAATGTATTAATGTTAGCTTTTTGCAAAGTACTGTGTATGTATTTTTGTAGATCAGACCAGCCTAGTTCTTTCTTAGCCTGGAAAGAATTTCATGTACTGTTTATATACAAAAATAAGAGAGCACTGTCATTTATTTTTAAATCAGCATCTCTATGAGTTCCATGCCAGTGTCTGTTAAATTCCTACATAAGCACCTCATTCTGCTTTCTGAGGTACAGATCATGGTCCTCTGACTCCTTTCTTATTTAATGAGGAAACGTATTCACGAACACTGCTGTAATCAACACTCTCCTTATGCAATGTGACCACTACTAGAAGTATGTCAAAGGTAAATATTACCATTTTGTTTAAGAATAAACTACAGATTTGTTGTCTTTGGATTATTCAAGTTCTGCTGTTCCATATCCTTTAAAGAAGATATTGTGAGCAGTTCTTAAAAACTAAGGTAAAGCCTTTCAGTTCAGTTCTTGCAACTATAAAAGATAAACCCTGAACATTTTTGCAGGTCTTTTATTATTTATACACACATTTATATATATATATAGCCAGATTGAATAGTGCATATACATTTTCATACTTTTTATAGTTTGCCAGATGGTGTCATCTTGCTGTGCATTTCAGATTTATAGGCTCCAGACTGAGGGCATGTAGCTTTTACGTGGCAGGTATATGTGAGGTATTGTGTTGGCAGCTGACCTGGGAATATGAAAGGCTGGGTTTTAATGATGTACGGCCTTGGTCAGACATTATTGGTGTTAACCCCACTCATGTCTCTCAGGCCGCTCATGCATGAATCACATAACGAGGCCATTGAAGTCTCAAAGTCTCACTTTATTGCTCTTTTTCACGATAACAGTCTTGTTTCCATGTTAATCTGCAGCATTAATGGCCATGCCTGTCACACACGCGTGGAGATCTGCAGCTAACGGCTTGACCCCGCCGTCTGTGGCCCATTCTGCTGCTGAATATGCAATTAAAGGCCCTTCATATCACAGCATATCACATCAGTTCTCCACCTAGTGACTAATGTGCCTCCGTCAGACCCCAGTCTCTCTCCTCGCATGTTTGTGGTAGATGTTTGAGTGGCAGCCATGGCTTTCCATTTTACTGCAGCTCCAAATTCCACAGTTAGTGGATCATCCTTGGGCCTTGGGTATATTAGGGCCAGCCAGGGTGAATTTATGAGCAGAGGGACCTCAGTGGAGATCAGAAAGGATCAGAAAAGAACAAATAGTCAGGCCTAGTCCATCATGAGCCGCAGCCCGGAAAGAATTTCGTCCTACCGCCGCCACTTTGAGGACACCACCAGCTCGACCTACCAGGTGCGGGTCAGCAGCCCTTCTCCAGTCAGGAGGGATGCTGGAAGATGCCGTTCCGCCAGTTACACCCGCAGCGGGGCAGCGGCGGCCAGCAGCAGCAGCATGGCTGTGGGCCGCAGGACACTGTCCAGCACTCGCAGCAGGCCACTAATGACTGGGTAAGCTTAGTGTCTGGGTTTTTATATGTCCTCTCTGAGAGCCAAAAGACAAGAAAAGCTATATAATTTTAAGCTATATAATTTCAAATATTTTTATCCAACAATTTATTAATGGTATTTAGATTCCACCTTCCAGAAGAAGAAATAAAGAAGTACATAGAAAATCGATAAAAAATTTGCAAGTGCAACAGAAGTACAAATGTTTAAAAGAAGTCAGAGGAGTTTTGTGGCTATCAGTGATTGGGGTGATAAATGTGTTGTGAAAAAGATACAATTTAAAAATGCTACATTTTGTAAAATATAAATACCTTAATGAATAGATTTTAAAAATGTTCACAAAAATGGACAATTCCTGTACTTTTGTCCATTTTCATCACAAACTGTAAGTCATGCAGTGTCAGAAATGTTTGAATTAAACTTCCTGGTGTGAGGTAAACATTTGTCATTTTAAGAAAGCATGTTGCACAATATGGTACATCAGTCTTGTAGTTACAGTTCAAACTTAGACGTAAAATGTGTCCCAGATACTTTCTGAAGACAAGGAAAAACAGATTTTTTGCTGAATAGCTGTAACAATATGAATTAAGATCAAACAGGAAGAGGAGGATCAACAACACCACACAAAAGGGTGATACTATGTCAGTGACAGTCATTTCACAGGGTAGGCTTTAAATAACTATGGGCCTTGATAATAGCTGGCATTATCTCCTCCTAATGTGTCAGATTAGATAAGGCTGTGTTAGATATCACACGCTGATACCAAGTGGCTCAGTCGGAAAGCATGCTAATAAAAACCAATGCGATACATCAATACATCTTTGTTTGACACATTAGCCATTCATCCACTTGATATTCAGTTACATCAGGGGCTTTCAGTCTAATCCTGAGGGACCCCCAGCCAGTCCTTGACATTTTTAGCCCTTTTCAGCCCAAAACACACCTGAGCCAAGTAATCAAACCTGGCTCAGGTGTGTTACAAGCTGGAACATCTGTATCTGAGGATTTTCTTCTTCTGCACAAAATTTGGACATGGGTGTCTCTCCAGGCTGAACTGAAACTCCCTAATTTATGGGGATTATGGGGATATATATAATGCACTGATGTTAAAAGGCCAATTCATTATTATTATTATTATTACTATTATTGTTGTTATTATTATTGTTGTTGTTGTTGTTGTTGTTGTTGTTGTTGTTAATAATAATAATAATAATAGCAGTAGTAGTAATAATAATCATTCTAATAATAATTAAAAAATAATAATGATAATACTAATAATAAAAATATGACAATAATATAATAACAATAATATCTCAAATAATTAATTAGCCCTGTAACACCAGTGCAAACTGTATAATAGTAACAACAACAACAACAACAATAATAATAATAATAATAATAATAACAATATTAATCGACAACTATACTGTTATTATTATTACTACTGCTACTACTACTACTAACAACAACATCAATAATAATAATAATAATAATAATAATAATAATAATGTTTTATTTAATTCTCTTCTCTCTTAACTCTCTTTTTTTAGCAAAAAGGGTTCTATGCGGTACTTTTACTTGTAGCACCCTTTTGTTGCCAACAGTAAGACATTTTTTAAAGACCCAGGTTGACTATCATAGAAAATAACACATAACATTCAAAAAGATGAAAAAAAACAAATAGTTCTTACAAAATTCAAATAGTTCTTATTATTGTCAGACTGTAAAACTACACACACTGCACTTTCATACTTCATAATGTCACTGATTTCAGCATTAACTTAAAGCACAGAACCTGCAGAGTTTAATGTAATCCAGCTCCAGCGACATGATGAGTGTGGCTGGTGTGTTTTGCAGTGTGGGGATTGGTACGGTGTGTGTGAGTGCTGGAGGAGCAGCAATTGATCTGGAAGCCGTCGCTGCACAAAACCAGTCATTCCTCAGCACCAGAACTGAAGAGAGGAAGGAGATGGTGGCATTAAACGACCGGCTGGCGGCCTACATCGAAAAGGCAAGAGCATCTTTCACTGTGTCCTTTTAACTCTGGCTCATTGTGCACTGTGTATGTTATAAAGTGAGGGTTCCTGATTCAAATGTCTAGTAGGGAGCCAAATATAGACCATTCGGCCTCGCTCTCTCTCACTTATCTGTGTGCGTGTGTGTGCGTGTGTGTGTGTGTGTGTGTGCATGTGTCTATGTTTTTGTGTGTGTATATTTTTGTGTCTGTGTGGGTGTGTGTGTGCATCTGTAATATTTCCATCTGCTTCTGTATAAGTGCCTGTAAATGCTGCTGTGCTTCACCTAACCTTAACCTCAGCAAATAATACATTACAATCATTGTCTATTATGTTTTCTATTAAAATCCACATTTTAGGAAAAGCAGTAAAAAGTGCAAAAAATAACATTTTTGCAGTTCTGTATTGTAAAGTACTGGTAAATCACACTTTTCCCAAGCTCACTGATCACTGTACCATTTTGCAGGTCCGCACTCTGGAGCAGCAGAATAAGCTGATGGAGGCTGAGATTGAAGCCTATCATAACCGCTTCGTAAAGCCCACAGGCCTGCGCATGCTATACGAGGAGCAGCTGAAGGAACTCCGCAGAATTGCTGATCAAATGAGAATGCAACGGGTAAGAATGGATTTTACCATCCAGACCTACAGAAAAAAATCAGCTAAGCTAAAATAATATGCAAGAATATTTTAATACTGTAAGCATGAAGCTCACTCTTGTCAGAATATTACACATCAAATGTACAGTACTGTGCAAAGGACTTTTTCTTCCCCCATTCCTTCATATTTTTAATGTCATTTTGAAGATAGTTCTCCAGGTTTCCTGAATGACATCAAAAGGCTCTCATTTTCAGTCCAATTCCTGTTCTTGACCAATTACCAGTTTTTGTTTGTTAAGTCACACAGTGACCTTGAATATGAATTATTCAAGCATAACAAAACATTTACATTTACATTATTTAGCACACGCTTATATCTCCCTTAAGCAACTTGGAGTAGCTCAGTGGGTAGGATCGGATACTTGCCTCTAGACCAAGAGGCCATGGGTTCGAATCCTACCTTCAGCACACCACCCTTAACCCCAAGTTGCTCCAGGGAGACTGTCCCCCGTAGTTAGGCAATGGAAGTCGCTTTGGATGAAAGCGTCTGCTAAATGCCGTAAATGAAAATGAAAAAGGGTCTCACTCAGGAACTCAGTGGTGGTTTTGCTGAAGGTAGTATTTGAACCTCCAGAGGTAAGTATGCTACCCACTAGGCCACCACCACACCTTAATGCCTGAAACAGTAAAAACATGTGCAGATGATCAAAATATTATTTTGCACCAGCAAGGAGATTCAAAGCAAACTATGAAGAAATGTGGGATGGGTCAAAACTTTTGTCCAGTTTTGTAGGTCCAGCAGACCATGGGATCATAAGATGCCTTTCAAGTCTTGGTGTACAAGAAGTGTGCTTTGAGTGATGCTGTAGAAGAATCATTTTAGTTGCCTAAAAAATCATGTTCATAATTTAGTTGTGTGAACATGAAGAAGCTTTTAAACAGCAACCCTTGTGGTAAATATCCTATACATATGTAAAGGTACTTCCATGATGTGAACATTGGAGATGCTGGTGGAAATTCACATTGTCTGACAAAGTTTTGATATTGATGGTGCCCAACCACAGACCTAGCTCTAAAGTTTGTTAAAATAGCTCATTTGTTAACTTTAAGGCTGCTCTTATACCACAAAGATTGGAAAAGTGGTATTATAGACAAAGGGGGTTAAAATATATCATGTCCAATAGGCTTTTAGACACATTACATTAAGTTGTACATTAAGCTTTGTGTTTTTTAAAGGATCTGGCTGTTGCTGCTAAAGATGCAATGGCTGGTCAACTGGAGATGATGAAGGTGAAGTATGAAGAGGCCCTGGAACTGAGGAAGAAAGTGGAGATGGACATAGAGGCTTTCCGTCCAGTAAGGTTCAGTCATACTGAAGTGTCACTTGCATCTCTAATACATATGACATGTTTTTGTGTACCATAGACATCTGACCTTTTGACTCTTTCCAGGATGTTGATGCTGCAACCTCTGCTCGCATTGCACTAGAAAAGCAGCTGGATAATCTGGAGGTGGAAATAGAATTCCTTCAGAGAGTCCACAAAGAGGTGAGCAATTGGGCTAAACTCATCCATTGCAAGGATTAAAAATATATAGCATTTCCACAAGAAAATGTGAGGTGGGATTGTATTGTTACTATAAAGCCAGTGTTTGGAGACACCCAGACATTGGTTTCATTGCCAAAAAAAGTTTGTGTTGATAAAATTTTGTGCTCACAGCAGGGTATCGAACCAGCGCCTCTTTTGACTCTATTCATGCAGTGCTCTGTGTTACACTGCTGAATCATGGAGGGGATGTTAACTGACTGCTACCAAGGCAGATATTTAATTAAGGATGACTGAAAATGGGTGGAGCAAACTACTCGCACCTGCATTGCCTTCCTCATGGGCTGATTGTTTTTAATTAAACCACAGAAAATGATGACACGCCTTTTTTTATAACTGACCTGAGCTTTAGTGTCTTGAAGTCTGTCAATGAGTCGACTGTCTATAGTTCCATAAGCCTGGTTTGTTTCTCCGCTCTGTGTTGCTCTGCGTTTTGTCAGAGACTACATGAGCAAGTCTATTGGAGATGTGTGTAGTTTGTGTGTTAGGTGTGTAGTTTACATGGTAATTAGCAACCATAGCCATGTACTGCCAGTATAAAACTAAAGAAGTATCACCAAACTTTTGGATTGACTCCGATTGGTATAAAGGGATTCATTGTGTATATTTGATCTGTATAAAATAAAATGTCATCCTCTTTTTACTTAGGAAATTGAAGAGCTAATGAAACAGATATACTCGGGCCAGGCCTCAGTCCAGGATGCGTATGCCCTCCCTGACCTTGCCGGCGCAATCCAGCAGGTGCAGCTTCAGTATGAAGACATTGCATCGAAAAACTTACAGGTAGGCCTTGTTCCAGTTTCAGATATACTTGCAACAGGTAATCCACTTTTATATTTTAAACATTTACTGGCTTGGAGTCAATGGGTCAGTTTCCTGGACCCACACTGAAGTGAAAAGACTTGCAATGGTCTGCAATTGCGATTCCATTGAGACTGCAGTTTAGTCCAAGACTAGCCTTAATTGATATACAAGAAATCACTCGATCAGGATTACACCTGAAATCACTACACATATAATTTCAAAAGGTTATCAAGGGGATTCTGACTTCTGGTGTCCATATGGATTGTGTTTCCTGAGAATGTTTGGGTCTAGCAAGTAGGATAACTATGGTTCCAAAAAAGTAAAAAATGGTAGACTATGGTCAACTTTATGCTCAGTTTTGTTCCCCAGGATATGGACTCGTGGTACAGAACCAAATTTGATGATCTCGGTAACAAATCCACAAAACAAATTGACGTGGTCCGAAGTGTGAGAGAAGAAATCACGGGCGCAAAAAAAGATGTAAGTTAAACTCTGTAATCCGTTCTGCTGCTTGAATTACTTTTAGTAATATTACTTGAAAATGGTGCCTAAACTGACATGCTTCGAATGTGTCACACAGTTGAATGAATGCTGTGTTGCCAACACAATTGCTGTCCTTGAGTTTGCTTACTTTGGCAAGGAATGTTTTATTCATGAACAGCTAATGCACTGCAATCATGTGAATTTATCATGTGAAGTATTTTTTTACTATGTTGTTGACCATTCCGCCTGGAGTGGTTTCTTTTGAAGTATGCAGTTAAATGTTTGTTTTTATAGATTCAAAACAAGGAGCGTGACATGGAGTCTCTGAAGACCAAAAACGAAGCTCTGGAAGCTCAAATCCGTGAGACACAGGAGAAACACAGAAAAGAGCTGGAGCAGCTGCAGGTCAGAGTTCTATCCATTAAAATACCTTGCTTTCCATAGAAAACATGGAGAGATGGCGTCATAATATGGTGTTTTCCATTCCCAGGCCAGGATTGAGGCCCTGCAGCTGGAGCTGAAATCCACTAAAGAGAAAATCGCTCTTCACCTCCGAGAGTATCAGGAGCTCCTCAATGTGAAGATGAGCCTGGAGATCGAAATCACAACTTACAGGTAAAAATCTCATCAGAGTAAAGCAGAAATAAAGACCTACAGGAGTGCTTTCAGAATGATAAAGTAATATTATTGTCACGGCGGCTGTGCTCAGAGAGTGTGGCGAGGCACAGAGCAGGTTCCATTAGATGGTATTTTTATTAATTAAAGGACACAGACTCTACACTAACTAAAACAAAAAGCCACAAGGGGCTAACAGAAACAAAGCTATAAATAGGAGACACAAGGAGCAGGGAAGGTGAGACACATTGTGAGGGATAACCAGCAACTCTAACAGAAATGCAAAGCACTTAAATACAAACAGACGCTGACAAAAACCAATCACAATCCCTAATCACTTAACTTAAACACAAGACAGCTGACAGGGCAAACACAGACACTTTCAAAATAAAGGTCTCTATAACGAGACTCTAAGTGCGGCCTCCCGTGGCCGCTCTGCTGCCGTAGCAATTATTGCCTATATATATAATTAGTTTCACATTATCATTCATTCATATCGTCAAATATCACAATGTCATAATGTATCTCTTAATCACTACACACAAATATTGTTATCTAATATTTTATTTTGTGTACTGTTTTTTATAACTTCACAGAATTTTCCTGCAATGCGCAGAATGTCAGAAATAATGGATTAAAATATAAAAACAGTGGTCATTTTAAAGGCCAGAGTTTAACTTGTTTCTATTATCTGTGCTCCCTACAGGAAGCTGATTGAAGGGGAGGATTCCCGGCTCACTGGCATGGTCCATGGCATGCAGACTTTGTCCCTTATGGCTGGTGGCGGCCTGGGGGCCATTGGTGTTGGTGGTGGCCTTGGTGTCGCAGGCATCGGTGGAGGGCTAGGGGTCGCTGGCATTGGTGGTGGCCTTGGGGCTGCTGGCTTTAGTGGTGGCCTGGGGGGCACTGGCATTGGTGGTGGCCTTGGGGCCGCTGGCTTTAGTGGTGGCCTGGGGGCCGCTGGCACTGGCACTGCCCTGGGTGCCAGAGGTGGTGTTGCAGGAGGCATTGGTGCAGGAGTCGCAGGACTGGGAGATGGTTCTGCTGCAGGTTTCGGAGAGGGTGTAGCCATTGATTACAGCAAAGAACAGGCTGTGGAGATGACGGAGAGGAAGACTGTACTGATTAGGTAACAGTATATAATATAAAACCATTGGAAATGTGGTGGCTTACCATTTATCGTTAAATGTTTGCAGACACCTCTCACTGTTTCTCACTGTTAATTTTCAGAAAATTATCTTTTGGGTGTATTTTGCCTTAACACTGTACTTCATGTTCATTAAAGTGTCTTCCTTGATCATTTTCACCAAAATTGCTTTAAAAAACCTATTGTGTTCTACTTAAACAGTCAGTAGATATGCTATGCATTATACTAATTGCTTTTACAGCTTAGTTTCCATATACAGGCTGAATATAATGGGGAGTGAATGGAACATTCTTAAACATACACTACAACTAACTTATTCAAAAAACGCATTTTCGACAATTCTGGCCTGTTTTTTTTCTACCAGAACAGTTAAAGGAGATGATGAGACCATCCATAGGGACATGGAGGAGAGGACCTACTCCATCTCTGGAGCTGCGCAGGAGCAGGAGGAGGAATGAATGCACTTCCTTAGCTTAAAAAAACAAAAGCAAACAATGTTTTCACACAAGTAACTCTCCATTTGTCTTCTGTCATCTTCATGATTTACAATTTTGCTCTCAGCACTGTACCAGACCAAATCTGCAAATAAAGCTTTTTGAGCATCAGCCCCCGGGGCTAGTGTTGTCTTTCCATCTGTCTTAAGGGAATAGCTAATGCTTCTAACAAGCAATGGAAGCTCGTAGTCGCCAATTAGCATGGTATTCTTTGAACAATACCAATAGGTGACTTTGGCTGTCATTTACTGTTAGCAACATTAGCTTGTATTCAAGAAACATTTTATTGATCCATTCGTCATAAAAGTTGCATATACTGTAAGTTAGTGGTCTCAAGAGACCCTCAACTAATGATGCAAAGGGAGATTGGTGTAAAGAGGGTTTTGATACATAAAAGTTTCCTTAACAGTTCTTGGGTTTGGGTGTAGAGTTCTAGGAAAAACCTTTAATTTCACATTTTATGGAGGTTCTCACTTTCCTCACTTTCCCAAATCACATTCAAAAGTGGTTCTTTAAGAAATCATCTATTGAATGGCTATTTAGAAAATTCTTAAGCAGAAGGTTTAAAGATGTCCTTCAATGACAGAGAACCTTTTTTGACCCCTTTAGAATGACTAGAATGACCCCTTTAGCAGAACTAGTTACCCCCCATCCCACCACCACCACTTATTCTCTCTTTTTCTTCTTCCTAGTTCACCCTCTCAATTCGTCACACATACAGATGCACACACACACACACACATGCCCGATGAGCTCACTGTGGACAGGTCCAGCAGGCAGGCAGCATGTGTGTGGAAGAAAAATGTGGGATAAAAGTGAAAGTGGGACCACCTTGACAGCTTCATGTTGTCCTCCAGCTTCATCACACACACACACACACACACACACACACACACATATATATGTATGCCCCCATTCCATCTAGTCCCACACCTCTATCTGTGTCTGATTCAAAATGATTGCTTCCCGCTGGAATATGCCAAACACTCCAGCAGTCTTAAGTCATGATGTGTGTGTGTGTGTGTGTGTGTGTGTGTGTGTGTGTGTGTGTGTGTGTTTGTGTGTGTTTGGGTGTATGGGTATGTGTGTGTGTCGCTGTTTCTGAACCTGAAGGTGAAACCATGCCAAGCATGTGTGTATTGAATGTGGCATGTGCATAAAAATGCAAATAAAACCAGATCTGTAACCCTATGAAAATACAGTGTTATACTGTTAGCATATATACTGATATTTTCATTGCTCTGATCTATTTAAATAAATAATACTTTTAAATCCTTATATGTTTTAAAATCATGGAAGTAATGAGAATGATAAAACATTCTCATTACTTCCATGGGGGGGGGGGGGGGTTCATAATCTCTCT
>JBBPDC010008907.1:0-13596 GCA_037974485.1 Hemigrammopetersius urotaenia | reverse complement strand
CCCTCTCACGGACCGGCGCCGGTCCGCGGCCCACAGTTTGAGAAACGCTGCACTAAACGACATCCAAGTATTCATTAAGAGCTACAGAACAGGCTCTTCAAGATTAAACAAAATGTACCATTACTGTAGCCACGCCAAGCAAATCTACCAAAAATAATATTGTACTTACTTTCATCATCGCTATCTACAGGCTCCTAAAAAAAAGTCACAAGGCAGGTATTAGAGAGAAAACACGAAATCTGAAATCATACTCAAATACTTCATTAGCTGCCATGGAGCGCGTCACCGCACCAGTCTATTAAAAACACCAAGGACATTCAAAGAGCACAACAGATTCTGATCTAAAGAAACTGATGCTAGTTCTTACATCTTCTGCTCCATCCAAGTCTGGTAAGTCGTCCTCTCCTCCCATGTTGTTCATCATCTACAAGCATCAAGAGGGACAAGAACACGTAAACAAACACCCAAAGCTCACCTCGGATGGGGCCGCACACGAGAAAAGGGGCAGCGTTTTCTGCTTTCGTTCATTTAACAGATTATTGCAAACATTTTATAACGATATTATAACATCATCATCAGGAGAAAACAGAACTCTAACCTCTGAAAACCGGTCGAAGTTGGAAAGCTCCTCATCAGAATCATCCTCCCAGTCTTTCCAGTTGTTGAAGTCGACGCTTAACCAGTTGAGCTGCGTAAGAAATTAACATTACTGTTCTGCCACCGTTCCTATAGACGCCGTTACAAAACGCAGTCTTTTAAGATTCAAATAAAAACGTTCTATTAAACCTGACGATCTTCAATCTATGAGTAGCTTTGGGGAAATCCCTCATCGCATTTCAACTTGATCAATGACTACTAAAAAGGAGACTTTCAAGATGAGAGAAGCCAAATCTACCTTCATTCTATTGCTTCACTAGAAGATTAACGTTTAATTCAATTTGGTTTAGGTTTTACTCAAAAGTACATCGTAATGTTACACATAAACAACTGACACAGCCGGTCAACTGCCCATGCGTAACATTCAGGTACTCTAGATCACACTCCACAGAGACCACCTGACCTTTCGCAACAACGGGGCAGGAAATGTTAAATAATCGAATTCAACTTTATTTAAATAATTCACCCAAATAAGGCTACTTCCTTTTAAGGACGTTTTTGCCTCTGTATGTTCAAGATTACTCTAATCTTTACCCCAGGCAGTCCCAGCAGACACTGTCCGTAAGAGCGTCTCCGACCTAAAACCAAGACCGACAAGCGTCCATCTAAACCCGACAGGATCCACATCAGGTTTTGGGTTTGAAACCTAATAAAACACGACTTAATGGCACCAGTCACTGGATCGTGCATGAATCAAATAGGAAATAATTTGCTTTAAGAAAATGATCACATGTTTACGTCGGTGTAGAATTGGGTTAAGCGTTAAACTTAAGCCCCTCCCCCTTTCGAGCATGGACCCTACGGCCCTCAGAGCTACAGCATGATTGTGACTCCAACACGCTAGCTAAGGTAAAGTAGGGAGAAAAATAAACGATAAACTAAAGCAGGTGGAGATGCAGGTCAAATCTAAAAAACAACACTAAAAAAAGTGGACGGTTGATTGCAAGAACCTGAATTTTGCATCGGAGTTCAAGGCATGTCTCAGACGCTGGTCTTGGTTTGGTGTTTAATGCAATATATAACTACACATTACATGGTCAGCAGTCATGTATTTTACATTTCTCACAACACACAACTTGGTGCATTTGAAGTACTGACCTTTGCTTTGTCTTTGGTTAGCCTCGGCCACGCTTTTCCCAATTCTGCTTTCCGTAAACAACACAAGACTGACCGATCTGTGCGTCTGTGCTTTGACTCCTAATGCCAGAAGGACAAATGCGTTAGAGTGGCCCGAGTACACGTCGTCGGCTGGTTTCATGCGTTTGAATTGAAACCTACAGAACTCACCTTTTGATCGATGGCATCAAACAGATCAATTTCATTTGAGTGCTTGATATTGTCAGTCCCACCAAGACAACTTAAAAGAAAAGAAGAAAAAGTCAAGTTAGTTACGTTGGATCTTCCGGAGCAACACCAGAACATACAGCGACTCTAGTAGCTTTTCTAAGCATTTCAGCCTCGTCCAAACGAGGAAGCTAAAATCGTAAATAAGTGGTTACACTTAATGATTGATGCGGTGAAATTAAACGTGCCTGGGTCAGGCTTTCACAGCTTAATTGCTAGTGGCTTGTGTAGTCCTTGCATGGCAGCAGGGGGTTCGGAGACTTTTTAATGTGAGGGGGGGCTTTTTAATGCATCGGCCTATGCGTGGGGGCGGGGTTTGGGGGCGGGGTTTGGGGGCTGGTTTGCTTCGTGCATGCAAAGTCTCGTTCTTGAATCTTGAATCTTTTGTGAAAGAATCCATTCCATTTAATCAATAGGAGAATACACACACCACTGGAAATCCGCTCCAGGTTTGCCTCCAACTCACTGCATGCAGGTGAAGAGAATCCTCCAATCGATTAAGTTAAATGGATTCCAGATTCAACAGCACTGGGTGAACTAATACTAATATTTTATGTTTAGTGTGTGTGTGTGTGTGTGGGGGTGGGGTCCAAAACAAATAATTATGAGACGTGAAGGGGACACGCCCCCTTCAGATTGAATGGCGGTGACGCCCATGCATGGCAGGCTGTGTGGAGTAAGGAACATTATTATTATCGTGTATCATCTTTTATACTTAAACATTTATTAAACACTTTTTAAACATGTTTATTATTTTATTATTTTAAATAAATAAATAAATACAAATCGACATCGGCGTCGGCCATAGAAAAACCCCATCGTCGAAATCTAGTTAGTGGTTACAGCAAGAAGGTCCTGGGTTCAAATCCCGGCCATACCTGTGCTCATAGAAATCCTTGTTGCTTGAGAAATGCAATTTTTTTCCATGCCATTAGTCAATCTCAGCATATCAAAACGTGTTAAAACGTGCATTACAGAATGAAAAACATCATGTTATTAACTCTAACATACCTGAACCCAAATTTGGACTTCTCAAAGGTTACTTTCACATCCTTGCTGTCCTCCACACAGAACTCGATGAAGACGTAGTCCCTCCGGTCGTACCACTTTGCAGTTGCAGGGTTCCTGATATTGAGGAGAGACATTTGCATATCACATACACAGCAGAGGGACTCTCACAAACACAACAAATCATTCTTTTCTGGCAGTTAGAGAAAAGAATTAAACATCTCATGAAATCAGATATTGATGTTTACTCTGTCCAGTCATGCCTCTAAAAGTGTATAACGTTAATATGGTAATTGACCCTGAATCTGGAAAAAAAAAAAATACATTTATATACTTTATGAGTAGGGCTGTAACGGTACATGTATTCGTACCGAACCGCCGCGGTACACGGGTCACGGTTCGGTACATGATGTCTTTCGGAGAATACGCGGTACGACGGGGAAGACGTGATTGAAGTAATACGGAATCACAGAGGGATCAAAAAGCGCAAGTAAATCATAAACCTGGGTCGTAGTGTGGTGCGATAGTGCCACCTACTGGCGTAACACTTACACACACATGAAAATATAAGCGAGAGTGTGTGTTTACTGGTTAATACACTGCTGTTTATTTTAAATAAACGAAAACAAACCAAGCCTCATTCCTTACAACTTTTTCTTGCTTATCTTTGCTGTATCGTGAACCGTACCGAACCGTGACCCCAAAACCGAGATACGTACCGAACCGTGACCTCTGTGTACCGTTACACCCCTATTAATGAGTGAGGGTGTTATTAAAAATCTCAGTTTCACTTTCAGTGAAGTGTCTGCAGACTTTATTAAAAATACACTTTATTAAAAGCCAAAGCACTTGATGCAGAAAATTACAATAGCTGCCAAGGACAACTCGGCCACCAATTTTTCTCCCACACACATTTCAGCCTTCGAGAGGATGTGTGTGTGTGTCTGTAAGCCAAAGATTACCAAACACACAGAATGTAGATGCTGCTGGAATGCGGACAGATATTTTCTGCGCTACATGTAAGGGTGGCAGTG
This sequence comes from Hemigrammopetersius urotaenia, assembly GCA_037974485.1. Taxonomy (NCBI): domain Eukaryota; kingdom Metazoa; phylum Chordata; class Actinopteri; order Characiformes; family Alestidae; genus Hemigrammopetersius; species Hemigrammopetersius urotaenia. The sequence continues at coordinate 9,553 of JBBPDC010008907.1, read as the reverse complement.
CCCTAGTGGGCAAAACACTTGCCTGTAAACCTGATGACCACAAAGGTGCAGGTAAAGGTGCACTCTCCCGTAGCTCTCGCTTGTCTGGACGGGGAGGAACAGGCGTCTATATTTTCACTTATTAGACAATGTCACCGCTGCTGGCTCCTAATAATTATGCCTAAAATCCAATGCTATCCTGGTATCTGCTCCAGTGAACTCTCTGTAACAGCCATCCACTGCCCACCTAGACATTTGGGCAACTTTGTGGATGAACTAGACACAGTATTGTCTGCCGTCCTGGACGACGACTGTCCGTTACACATCCTGTGTGCTTTAAACGTTCACCTTCACAATCTCAGACCGAGATAGTTATGCTGTGACTGGAGAGACGTATCTTAAGACAAGGCTGCAGTTGAGGTGGGAGATACCTTGTCTCTGACTGGTATCCAAAGGTTCTCTTTCAGAGTAGCCTCACACACGTCTGAGAGAGCCTGAGCAGTGCTAGCACGCGACAATTCTAGCTTCAATCCACATATGAATTTTTGATTGATACCGGGGGGAAACACTAGCCTGCTGAAATACGAGCAGCTATTGACAGTGCCCTGAATTACTGTGGGTTACACCAGGGGCAGGGGCAGCTGGTGGCCTAGTGGTTAAGGCACTCGCCCTGCGATCAGGAGGTTGTGGGTTTGAATCACAAGACTGCCAAGCACCTCTGAGGTACCGTCCCCACACACTGCTCCCCAGGCACTGTGTCACTGACTGCCCGCTGCTTCACTTGGTGAATGGGTTAAATGCAGAGAAGGAATTCCGTGCTGTGGTTGTGCTCAGGTATGATGAAATGGTTACTTTCACTTTTGATTCTTTTGATTTCCCACAGGAAGAGCAAGGGATACTAACTGGTGGCGTTTGAAGTACTGATTAGCCAAACCAACCTGATTTAGAATAGAAAAAACCAACATAAAGCTAAATCTGAAATGGTTTATCCACTATGCTGTCCAACCAAATGCCACGTCAGTCTCAGATCTGCACCAACAGCCAGTTTCAAACGGCACCGTTCTCCTCCGCTTTCATTATCAGCATTTTTAAATTTGCCTTTAATCGATTTTCTATGTTTTTTACTGCTCGACCGTCCGGGGTGGTATCAGACAAGAAAAAGCTGCACATAATTTTACTAATGTAATGCAGTGCAGTTGTGTGTTTAACTAACTGTAGTGTTCATTATAGATAATGGACATACACACCACGTGCGATTATATATCATGCAGTATACTTCTTGCATCATTGCACTTTAAAGCCTCAATCTATATCTGCTGCTTTATTCCCTTTGCCCCTTTTTTGTCCCCCCCCCAAAGGTGATATGTTGTATGGGATTATTTTTGTGCTTTCTGTGCACCTGGGACTGTAAAAACGCTATTTCATTCAGTCATATACTGTGTATCCATATAGATGACACTAAAAGCCAACATGACTTGACCCCAAAGTGACGAGACGCAAGTATGAGATAACCTGGACCTCCCAGACTACTTCTGTGGAATAAAAACTGGATAAATATATAGTTTTATGTTTAATTCACACCGTACTCCCAGCACGAACCAGGGAGCTTCAGCGAGCTAATACTTGCGGCTATTCGGAGGAGCTAGTTAGCTTTCCTATTAAACTACATGAAGTCACTTTAACAGAATCTTGACATTTTCTACCAGAACTACAGCAGTGGGTCTAAACTGGAATAAAACTCGCAGTTTAATAACAGGTTATTAAACCCTTTATCCTGTTGATGGTTCCTAGTTCAAACCGTGCTGCTTTGCTCCAAGTAGCAGTGCTAATGTAGCGGCTACAGTTAGCCTAGCCTAGCCTAGCTGTGCTCCTCCGGACGGTGAGGAGATCCTGCCCCGACAAGAACCTCCTGGAACACACACTCTCACTCACATGGCTCTGGTCTGTTTAACTGTCCCGTGTGTTCTGAAGGCTTTCTCTTGCAGTTTGCTCTTCTGGAGGGGTTTGGTCTCTGAGCTCCTGGGGAGAATGAACTTCACCCACACCTCCGACCACAGCTCAGATCTTCCCGGAGAGCTTCACAAAGACCGCCGATTTGAGAGCTTCGGCTAACACCTCTGACCAGGATCAGCAGAAATCACCCAAACTTTCTTCTACTTCTTTTATTCTATATTATTTTTTTTTATTGTATTCCTGTAAGGCACATTAAATTACAGTTTTGTATAAATTTTATTTATAATTGTATTTATAATTTATATAATATTTAGAATAATATTGATTATTGTGTAGAAACTAAATATATATATATTAAAAAAAAATTTAAAAAAAAAAAAAAAAAAATATATATATATATATATATATATATACATATATATATAGTTTTTCGATACAAAAGTTAGACTAGGGAACATATTATTCCTCGAAATAAACGTCTGGATTTCAGACATTTTTGTAAACAAAAAATAATAAATTTAATTACGCCCCCAATTCTGCCTAATCTCGAGTTTGAGGTGATTTGAAATGTTTGTAAAGCAGATAAAGGAAGAAACAATCCAGTTTTATTCGAAATATAAGTAACGCTCTTATTCTGAAGATCCAGGACTTTAGTGTCGCTGCCTTCATGATTCCAAGGACACCTGACATCTCCGGAACATCTCCAGGCGTCTCCAAACATCTATACACCGCTACAGACTTCTGAGCCCGATGGGCTCGCAGGGAACCCGGGCTGAGTAATGAGCTGGAGCTGGAGCTGGAGCGGAACGGGGGGTGGGTGTTTAGGACACATTAATCGGTTAAATAAACCGGTTTAATCAAATCGCTGCTCGAACACGCCGGGCGGAAAATTGGAGCTCAGAAGAGAAACCGGCGAAGCCTGGACTCCAGTCACGGAGAACACAATTCACGGGGCTGAATAAATAAGCTCCGCCGCGCTGTCCTGCGGGGAACCGGGAGGCTGTCCGAGTCCGTGCGTGTCTCCGTTCCAGCCGAGGCCGTTCCCGGAGGCTGTCCAAGTCTGAGCTGCAGAATGAGGCGATAGAGCTTAATGACGGGAGAAACAGACGCAGGCAGTTTTTCAGGCCTGTGCTGCTGAGATGGTGGAATGCCACGAGAATTTTCAGAGCACCGAAAGTTGCTTGGATGGACCGCCGTCACCGTTCCGCCCCCCCCTGCCCCCCCGGGACTGCCTGCGGCTCCAGAGGAGCAGCGTCTGCTCCCGAGCCTACTTTGTGGTGGTGATGGTCTTCTTCCACCTCTATATAATAAATATAATAGCGCTGCTGCTGTATGTGCACTATAACACTGGAGCCGGGGAGCTTTCCAAGACCGAGCAGAGCCTCCTCGACAGAAACCCAGGCGATGCTCCGCCAGAGCCGCAGGAACCAGGCGAGCTACCCGCCGCCTCCTGGAGCTCCCCGGGACGCAGCTCTCGCCTCCCCCGCCTGGAGGGCATACGGGTAAGGAGTGACCAGTGACTGTCCTACTGCTACTGAAATAATAATATCAAAGAACTGCCATGATATGTTTTGCTACTAAAGGTTGCGTCTGCAGTAAGTGTAAAGTGTCCATTAGTCATACGTGAACACACCATAGCACAAAGTGGTGCCCCTGGTAGTTCTGGGATTCGAACCCTCGAAGGATTAACTTCCAAGTCGCCTGCTGCCCCGACAGGGATAAGGGGAATAGAAGTAATGCATGTTAGCCTCACACACACGGTGTCTCCCTGAAGGACGTGTTATAGTCTCCCAACACCCGACACCAAACACGAGGCCGACCCACGACCTGTGGATGAAAGGGCTCTCGTGAATCAACACGTACTGCTGTGTTCAACTGCTGAACCTGTCTTTCTGCTCCTTAGGTTGGCCACACACAAACGGTGTCCCTCACACCCGACCGGTCTCATAAGCTGCGGACCCTCAGCCTGAAGCCGCTGTTGTTTGGTGAGAGTCCTAATGTCTCGGAGTCAAACAGTGATGAACACGTTGCGTCTGTTTGCTGTGTGAAATGTAATACGTGATGTGAAATGGGCCAGAGAGTCGACAGGCACAGAAATCATTTAAAAACATGTAATATCGAGCAATTAGTACAAATATAAAACAGGATATTTTTCATTATTTACATTTGTATGGCCGCCGTCTGGACCGGTTTATAAATGCGTTGCTATGGCGCCAAGAGTTAAATATTTGTCGTCCTCCCGTATGTCCTGTGTCACTGTCTCCCTCTCCTGCATGTCTCTCTGTCCGCTCTATCCTCGACACCGATGGCGTTTCCATTTCCTCGCGGCCTGGTTGAGGTGCCGCTGGTGTTTGCTCCAGCTGAAGGCCTTGTTGACCAATAGCCTCTCTCCTGTCACGGTGCCCGCCAGGAGGAAGGTGCCGCCCTCTGGATGATGGCGGCCGAGGTTGCCCACGCAGGTGGCGTCTTGTTCTAGCCACAGGCCCAGCTTGCCCCTCATCTCTCCTCCCAGCAGGGGTCCATGCTTTAGAACCTCCAGTCTAGAACCCAGGGAGAACTTGGCCAGAGCTGAGCTGCTGTAGTTAGACTGGGCCAAGCGTACCTTGACCACTGAAAGAGAGGTGGATAGAAGAAAGGGAAGAATGTGTAAATGGTGAAGTGAAGTATGAACACTCCAGTGAATTCTCCGCATTTAACACATTTGAGCCATTCACCAAGAGAAGCAATGCGGGGGTGGGGTGGGGTGGGGTGGGGGGGGTCTGATCACATTTACATTCGCGGCATTTAGCCGACGCTCTTATCCAGAGTGACGTACATCAGTGCTTAAGTCGTTCACATCTGTTCCTTAATCCCGTAAAGCTAAACTTAAATCAGCATCCAGTATTCAACCCCGTTACTGCAGGCTACGTAAACAACACCTGGCAAAGAAAAATCACACCACCTGCCCCCAGCTGCCCCCCAGCAGGCACAAGCACAGGGCTGAATGGGTTTCGGTTTTTAAAAACACTGTTAGATCTTTCTAAAGGCTTGTGGTTGGAAACGGAGAAACGTGGTTTTTACAGCCTATAAGACGACACCGATTCAATATTTATTCTTTATAAACGTCAAATATTTTAAACAAGCCAGTTTTATAAATTCACTTTGTTTATAATAAGCATCTAAAATGAATGAATTATGCTTAACACCGTGCTGCTACATGAACTCCGTTTCAGTGCTACACTGTTTCAGTGTAGATTTATTACGGAGCTGATTGTTTTTGTCCACCAAATATCCCTGTTTTTGGATCAGGATGCCGGTAGACAGTCTAATCATTCATATTCAAACCACGTACGAATTTAAAACTAGTATATAGGCATAATCTAGCTGCTTTGAAAGTAAGCATTTTATCATTTGGTCCAGCAGTGGCGTGTAACAGTGTCCTGAACGGAGCTGACCGTTTGGATCTGCTGAGCTTATTCGCTGCTGTAAACCTCATTTCTTTAATCTCAAAATCTGAAGTGAAACTCGAGGTGTGGAACTAATTTCGTTCATTTTATTAAGCTGAGCTAAGGTAAAGGGAAGGCAAGGTCTCCAGTGAGAAACCCCAACAGCGGAAAGGAAGAAATCCCTCGAGGAAACCAAGACAACAAACAACAAAAGCCATGAGAATCAACAGAATGACCATTAGAGAATGAATAAGCGATAATTAATGGTGAGCCTAATCTTTAGACGTATTCAAATGAACCCTTGAAATGCTATCAATAATTCTTCGAAACGATCTAATACAGATGTATCGAATAAGCAGAGCTTGGCTGGCGGTGACTTGGTTAAGACTGGGTTGAGTCCAGTGTAACAGGCGTCGCCATAGTTACGGACCCCTTTTATATGTTTACCTGGGAGGCTACCAACAGCGCCACCGCTGGCCGGGAGCCCGTAACTATGACTACGCCTGTTACATCAGCTTTCCAGGGATGAAGATCGTACGAGTTAGGAATGACCTCCAAGTCCTCGGTTGCTTTTGTGCAGCTGCTTTTTCTGACGTCGGTTGCTTGTAAATTAACACGACGGAATCTTGTCTAAGCGGTTTTCAGATCAAAGAATCAAACACGATCGTTGGTCAAGGCTGTGGACGTGTCAAACCAGCCGCGCCGGTTTAAGGGAGTATCAGGAACTATCAGGTCCATATTAGAGTGAAATGTGTACCGAGGGAACACTCACCGAAGTCACTCTTGCAGAACAGCTCCAGCAGCTCCTTGACTGACGTGGACTCTTCCAGCTCACAGTCGGTGCAGCTGGCCTGGGGCACTGCTGACGCAGACAGACAGGACGATGCCGTTAGTTAAACTGGGAGAAAACCAGACCCTAAACGACCTGAAGCCCTTTCCCCTGTGCCCTGGACCAGTATGTGTTTGTGGCCCTCATCATTACCACACAGAGTCATGTCCGGCCTACCTCTGCGCCCGCTGCTGGTGCTGTTCGGCATGTGTGTGACTGAGGAGATGCACATGAGGTGGTCTTTGGGGAACTGGTCGCAGTGCAGGATTCTGGGCCAGGGGTAGCCGTAGCAGCTCATGATGGGAGCACAGCTGTCCTGCACGGACTCGCACAGACTGCGGCACGGAGAGATGATCCTGGGGAAAGGGCAGCAGAGGACGGAAAGAGGAAGTGTTTGATGGAAGGATGTGGGAGGAGAAAGAAAAGAGAATAAAGTTTAATTACACATTTTTAGTTTTAGTCACGTTTTGTTCCGAAAACCTCCTCCGTTTTTCCTCCCTTCAGCGGTTCTAGAGAGAAACAATTCTCTGTATATTGTTTATTATAAGGTTGTAATACCGCTACCATGTTACCCTGTTATCTACATGTACAACAAACAAACAAACAACAGATTAATACAAAAGTTATCAGTAGAACAGAAGACCGTCAGCTTCCGAGTTTTTTCTGACGAAACCCCTGAAGCTCCATGAAACTAAACGTTGGCACCGAAATCGGCGCCAAGGTTCTGGAAGAAACACCAGAGAATGAAATTAAACAGAATTGTGTTCCTGGGCTCGTCGGAGAAGGCCTGGGATAAAAGCCAGGCTGTAAACGGTTGAGGAGAAGACGACGAGGGTCCTTGCTGCCCTAACGCCACACGGAGAACTCGCCTTTTCCTCGCTCACACACACGCCGAGGCTGCTGGCTCCTGGAACTCCTTTCAGAGTCGTCGGATTTGGAGCAGAGGATGTAGTTCAAAGTTATTCGTAGCGACAGGACGAGTCGAGTGTACATGATCTAGCTGTCTGCGATTAATCAAACAATCTGAGACCACTTCTGTATCTGGGTCCCAGAGTAATGTCCTTAAATGTCAGCGTTCCGAGAACTCCTGGGCGGCTTTCCTGTCCCGAGTGTCTGAACACACGCGTCTCAAATCGTGCAAAGTTTCCCCATTACTCCAAATGCACCAAGATATTTGCGCTATAATGGAAATGTTCTGGGAGAATTCTTGCATTAATGTTTCTCCGGCGACCCGAGAGACGTACCAATATTCACTAATCTGTTCTGAAACATTGTTCCAAAAAACGTCCCGCCCAAACGGAAGGGATCTCTTACCTCTCGAGGCACACGGGAGCGAACAGCGAGCAGAGGAAGATGCGGGCGTGCGGGTGGCACTCCCGGGCGAGCAGGGGCAGCCAGCTGGTGCTCTGCTGGACCGCCTCAGCCGGCAGCTCGTGACCCAGCAGGTTGGGAATACGCATGGTGTTGTAGCCCAGTCCCTGACATAGAACCATGCTGGAAGGAATAGGGATGCAACGGGAGGACCCCTGGAGCTCCCAGTGTCCCTCAGGCATGGCCTGTGAGCTCTGGCCCAGCAGGAGCAGCTGCAGAGTAAGCACAAATGGAGTCATAGTCCTTGGTGGATGCAGCAGAGCTGTCTCTCTGTGGCCTGTAGTTCAGGGAAGTGTCAGGACAGGCCCCTGAAAGGTGCATTTATACATCACCACTGGAGGCCCATTAGGTGAAGGCGGGTCTACTTGATACTTGGAGTGTGTGTGTGTGTGTGTGTGTGTGTGTGTGTGTGTGTGTGTGTGTGAGTGAGTCTTCCGGTTCCCTGCTGGAGATGGGCTCTCCACATCACACTTCTTTTTTTATTTCAGTCTCAGATTAAAAATGGATTTGCAGGTTTGATGTAAGTGTGTGTGTGTGTGTGTATATATAATAAACATGTGAGTGTATTTACACACATACAATAGCTGCAAAACTGCATCACTCTGAAATTATGGATGTAGTAAACTCTATTTTATGGAGCAGTTGACTGTGAAGTGTAACTCCTAGAAAGGCAGTAAAAGTGAACAGAGCTCTGAGCTGGTGGAGGAGCGTGTACATGTGCGTGTGCGTGTGTCTGTCTGTGTACTTGTGGGAGGTTAAAGAGTTGTTGTTCACCTGCTGGGTACACAGCGGTGGCTCTGCCCCAGAAGTGCCACGCACCTCCTCTCCTCTCGCTTCCCAGGAAGCCCCTATTCCCCCTTCCTCTATCCTTCATCCCATCCAAGGAGGAAGCAAAGAGGAAGCATGTCACTCCCTGTATGTGTAGGTCGGCCATGCGGAAAACGTCTGTTAAAAGTGTGTGTGTGTGTAAGAAATGGCACTGGAACAGTAGAAACTGAAACTCGGTCCTTTATGAGCGCTTTGACGCCGCCCTCTCTTTATTCCTGAGGGACAATAGCCCCCAGCGGAAACCATTAATGCCAGTCTCATTAACTCTGTCTGTGCACAGAGTAACAAAAGGAAGAGGGGGAGGGGGGGGGTGTCATTATCCCCGTATCAGAAATCACTTCATGGTCTCGGTTCTGTAGGATAAGTATCGGTCAGAGCAGCGTGACGTATGGCCCAGTTTACACGTCCTGCTTACATCCGAACATTTGCTCTACAGTTTTAAAAGGTCAACAAACAATGGTTTTGTAACTGAAGTGGTGTTCTGATCCCTCGCGTCGGTGCCCTGCATTTTCATTCATGAGCATGGTCTCGTCTGAGAATTGATTACATTAACACCCGTTAGCGCGAGGGTGTGTGTGTGTGTGTGTGTGTGTGTGGTGTGAAGACCCTTATAGATGAACCCACACAGTGTGAATGTGATCCTATAATCTCAGCCTAATCACTCTGTGTCCTCTTCTCTCTGTCTGCTCTCTAAATGTGACGACAAAACCACAAACCTCTTCCAGAAATCCTCAGCAGAGCTTCTCTCGACCCACCCAAACTCTTTATTAAGGCGGCACAGACTTGCTAATGTGGTTTTGGGCACACACTCGCTGTGAGCTGTACAACAAACTCAATTTTGACATCAAACAGTCGTGGTTCACCTCACGAGTTGCACTTATCTGTGTAAAATCCCCAGCAGCACAATAATAATAATATCTGGTCGGCAGTGGTCCAGTGATGGCCCCTTTCCACAGTAGATGATGTAAAGGTGGACTGATCCATTTTACAGCTCATTTTAAACCTGCAAAACACGATCAGTCAAAAGTTTGGACACGCCTTCTCATTCTGTTCAATTGTAGATGAATATAATAAAGTAAATGCTGAAGGAGCTCCTGTAATTCTGCAGTAAACAGAGACAGAGTTGAAGAACCCAGACTCTGTTCTGTAATAAGGGAATGATGGACTG
>JBBPDC010008886.1:0-13598 GCA_037974485.1 Hemigrammopetersius urotaenia | reverse complement strand
TTAGAACAAAACTGAATTTATTAGAAGCTAAAGAACACATCTTAACTGGGGGTGCCAATAATTATGGAGGGCAGTGTTCTATTGGGAGAGACTCAAACGGTAGGGGATGATACCTGTAGCGTAGTGGGTTTTTTTTTTTTAAAGTGTAGCAGAACATCAGGTCTAAAATATCACCTCAATGCAAAGCATTTGGGAGCAAACCCGGCACCACACTGGGCCAGACACTCAGACCCAAACTGACCCATCTACCTGTGATATACTAACAAAATAAACAGTATTGGAGAAATAGTGCAAAGGGGTGTTATTCTATTGTTAACACCAGGAAAACACTACACTACAACTATCACACTTCCACCATTGTTAACACTGGCTAACAAATTTTTATGAAAGGTCTGTTTCATTGCAACATTTGATGTCTCTTAGTCAAGTTTTGCTGATTCAGAAAATCACATCAGTTTTTGCCTCCTTTCAATGGTTCTAGAGATAAACTAAATTATATGTATATTTTTCATTATAAGTTTGTTGTAATACTACTATTATTTTCATATGAGTCTCACTGATGCGTGTGTCTCACAGTCAATGCGTGAGAGTTGGCAACCCTGTTATCTACATGTACAACAAACAAACTTATTAATATGCAAAAAGTTATAAATAGAACAAGTTTTAGTTTTTTCTAAGAATGACATTTCAAATGAAACCCATGAAGCTACATGAAAATAAATGTTACCACCGAAATCAGCCGAGATTTTATAAGAAATGAAAAAAAATGTTGATGCCTGGTGTCATCATTTGACACCCCTAATATAAACATAGATATTTAGGTTTGTGTGTATAAATATATCCCTCAGTTATGTCTGTTTTCATCTATTTCAGGTTATTTCATTGCTTTATTTATTGTTTTGTTTGTTGTGTTTCCTGACACTTGCATCCCCGTTCACTCCATTGTGACAGGGAGCCTCAACATGCTTAGAGGAGAGCATTGAGGTTTCCATTCTCTTCCCCAATAGTGTAGCACAACAAAGGACTGTTATACACTGGCTGGAGGAAGCTACTATACCATCTGTGACAGATTGCATATGAGTAGACTGGGACAACACTCCTGAATCTCTCCTGGACGAAAAAAAAGCACATGTGCTTCAGATGGACCGAGATTTCTGACATGTCTCACTGCCAAGATGAGGAATGGGTTATCTCTATTATGTAAATAAATTGAATCTGCTTGTACAGATTACTACTCATGCAAACTCAGACCATTTGAAGCTCTGAAATTTGAAAGAAAATAAAACAAAGACTAAGTACACAAGGGCTACTGCCACCATGGGCTGATCAGGCTAAATCAGCCCATGGCAGAGAGGCCGTGTTCCTACACTCTTTAAAATAAACACACCATTAAAAAAGTCATTTGTGTCGTTTTTTTTACTGCAGAAGTTCTTCTGAAGAATATTTTTCGCTGACCTTTTTAAAACAGGCATCTATTCAAAAGGTGTTCCAGGGAGCCCAAAGTAATAACGCATGGAAATAAATAAATCCATTTCCACATGAAAATAATATTTTACTAGGTGATTTACATTTACGGCATTTATCAGACGCTTTTATCCAAAGCGACTTTCATTCCCTATCTACAGGGGACAGTCTCCCTGGAGCAGCTTGGGGTTAAGGGTCTTGCTCAGGGACCCAGTGGTGGTGCTGAAGGTAGGATTCGAACCCATGACCTCTTGGTCCAGAGGCAAGTATCCTACCACTAGGCCACCACCACCTTGATGTCCTTACAGGTATTTAAAAAAATAACCATGCATGAATTTTCAAGAACCCAAAAAACAGGACATATTGCTACATGATGGACTTATACAGTATATACATCTGGGAAGAAAGACGTCCACTAACAAGCAAAACCATTCTGTGGTTATTCTTGTTAAGATGGTGTGTTTGTGTGTACAACATGATGGCCCTAATTTTAAAAAATCTTCTATTCTAGAAGGTATGGAGCTTGTTTCTGCGAAGGCAATTCATCCAGGTCTTATTCTGTGGCAGGATGAGTCATCTGAAGCTGCACAATACTTCCAACAGCATGAAAACCTCTCAGCCTCTTATATCCACATTTCAGCATGTTCGTTTTTCCCCTTTGCTTTTGCAGCTTTCCTTTGCCTTTTATAGGAAGCTTCAAAAATTAAAAAATGTGGGTGCTTTCAGGTGGGACCCCTTGTTGTTACAGATAAATCATATGAACCATATTAGTTGTGCATATAGGTACATACTTGGATTAGACATTTAGACAGTTTTGACATGTTAAAAAACCTTTAGAACACATTAGAACCCTTTAAAACCACCTAGAGCCCCTTTGTGAAACACATCCATCCATTCATTCATTCATTATCTGAGCTACTTCCATCAGTCATGGGGTGAAAGAAATACCCTTGACAGGCCATCACAGTTCAGTAACACAAATAATACAAAATATTTTTGCAATTATTCATTAAACAATATCAATTTTTAACATTTACATGTAATGTACAAGGGATTATTACCATCAGGAGGTTTGTCAATTGGTCGACAATGAGGTGAGAGGGTAGGTGACCAGACCCTGTTTATGAAACATCAATGTAAGCCTTTATTATCCAAGTCTGGAATTCACTACACAAGTTTGTGAGAGCAGACCATGTCTCTTCTGGAGACCACATTTGTGGATGCACACCAGGATGGATTACCACAAAACAATTTCATATGTTTTTGGACTTTATTAACCCACATTTAGACATTCAGAACATTCAACATCACTGCTGTCCTTAATATTGGTTTTCCAAATAATAAAATCACTGCTATAGCCAAGAGATGACACAGAAAGCCAGGCTAACGTCAAAGGATCTGTAAGCCTCTATTGCAGGGGTGGGCAACTCTGGTCCTGGAGGGTCGGTGTCTAGCACAGTTTGATGGTAGTTCTCCTCAAACACATTCACTAATTAACTGGTGTTTCTGAGCAGGGAAATCACCAAAACATGCTGTACCATGGCCCTCCAGGACTGGATTTGCCCACCCCTGCTCTGTTGCAATGGCCTGAGTTCATGAGTCCTCCATCAGGCAAACACTTGAACAAGAGTAACATGAGAGAGTATCAAGTACAAAGCTACTGCTCTCCATGAAGAACATTGTTGTCTGTTTAAAGTCTCCTGAAGAACACCAGGACGAGATAGAAGACCAGTGCAAGAATGCTCTGAAGACGTTTATGTCTTAAATGAGAAACAATATTTGACGGAAATGAAAGTGCATTCAAGCTTAAGAAACTCATTCCAACTGTGAACCAGGGAGGTGTCAGTGTTACGGTTAGAGGGTGTCATTGGACTGTTTAATGGTACAATGTACTCTGAATCATGCCAGCAAATTCTACAGAAGAAAGTCTGAATATCCATCCTTTCTTGCAAAAAAAAAAGAAGAGTCATGCAGCAAGACAATGACCCAACAGTTACCAATGAATTGTAGAAAAAATGTGTTTTGGTTTGGCTCAATCAGGGTCCAGACCTTAATTCATTAGAAATGCTGTGGCAGGACCTGGACATGGAGTTCATGCAAGAAAGCCCACCAGCATCACTGATTGAAGCAGCCCTGCAAAGAGGAGCAGGTCAAAATCCCTCCATCAGTGTGCACTGCCCAGTATTGCCCTGGTTTCATGGGACTTTTGTTTTGACACTCCTGTAGTCCCCCTTCTTTATTCCTGCCTTTGGTTTGTCCCATGACTCCTATTAGTTTCACCTGGCCCTTGTTAGTACCTCTCTATTTAATCATCCTTCACACTGTGAAAGGTCCACTATCATGCTGCCCCTCTTTTTTCTTGTCTTGTCTACCTGGCCATTCTTTGCCATTTGTTATTTTAGTATTAAACTGTTTATGCCTTTCTGGTTTTGGGGCAGCTGATGGCCTAGTGGTTAGGGAGTTGCCCCTGCAATCAGAAGGATATAGGTTTGAATCCCAATTGTTAGTGTCATCACTGAGGTTCCCTTGAGCAAGATACTGCCCCCACACATTGTTTCACATCGTTCATGCTGTGGTGTGGTGTGTTCATATAAGGGGGCTACTAGGACTATAAGGGGCTACTTTTACTTTTCAGTTGCCTGATTTGTTCGTCCCTGTGTGTCTTAGAAAACCAAGAAAACATATTTTATCGGGGTGAACAGGTCGTTGATCCAACCTTATCTGAGCCACTTATCCTAACAAGGGTGTGCTGGAGCCGAGTCCTGTTATAACAGCATGGGGAAAAACCCTCTTCCCCTGTAATACATCATATAGAATACAAACATGTATAGTTACTCCTTCAAGGTCCAGTCTTTAGATCTACTGCTCTTAGAATTGCCTTGTTTGTGACTGTGTGTTGTGAAGAGGTGGCTCAGCTATTATCTGGCATTTTCTCCGCATTGGTCCAAACAACTCTGCTCTGACACAGTCTTAAAGTTAGCCTAGATAGAGTCCATGTATTTATTCGCTTTAATCTTGCAATAATCCAAATGCATTTGGGAATGATGCTTCAGCCTTTGCCAATGGCCACATTAATTCATAAGCATACTCGAGTCATTGTCAAGCATGAAAGGACATGTAAGCTTAATAGCTTAGGCCGACCCCTCAATAGTGCCTCTTATTTTAATCATATGCAGTACAATGCTGTAACAAGAAGACTGGATGTTGAGTGTAATTGTCTTGTTGGTTAAGGCAGTAGACATACTCTTCTAGGAGCATCTGCTTTGACCATGAGATACAGAGACCCCCCCCCCCATTTTTTAACCGCTATCTCAGTTTATTTGGTATTAGTAAGCCGTGCCCTGTCTAAACATGTGGGTAGAGGGAGTTATTTCAAAGTTTCTTTTGTGTGAGTCTTTGCACGGTGCTAATAAACAAAGTTTTCTGATGCTAATTATTTATTTACCTTTACATTTTCATTAAGGGTAATGCATTAAACTGAGCTTAAAATGTATTTTTACACTATAAAAATAGACAGTTTTTCACTATACATGGATGTTCTTGGAACGTAAACCCTGCGAAAAGCTGGGGATTTCTGTATACAAAATGGTAATGAATGTGCTGCCTGTTTGAGTTTTGAAAAGCTCCATGCCTAAAACTAAATCCATTACTGGTGGACACATGCAGGGTGTCATGAGGCAAAATAGTCAATAGTAAAAAGTAAAATATATTCCATAGAAACAGTCAAGACACATGGTGGTCAATAATAAATAAAAGACATCTGGTTCTATTCACCATGACTGTAAAAAAAAAAAACAAAGGATAGGTTTTTATACAATGATCACACTTTATGAGGGACTGAATAAGTCACATAATAATGAAGAAAACTATAAAAACACTGCTGTAATCGACACTTTCCTCTCACAGTGAGTGCAGTTGGATGATAAAACACTACTAGAAGTTCCTCAAAGGTAATTATTGCCATTTTGTTTGAGTGAACAAGAGATTTGTGTTCATTGAGTTCTATAAACGCTACATCATTACTGTTATTCTGATGTTTTGGCATTTCCTTTGAAATGATGCTTTAAAGAACAATATTGGTCAGCAGTTCTTAAAAACTAAGGCAAAGCTGTTTAGTTCAATACTTGTTTAGTTCAATTCAACCTGAGAAACTTTTTTTGCAGTGTAATGTTGCCATTCCTTTTCACAACACGTTTAGGGACTGAAGAAACCAAGTGATGAAGTGTTTCAGGTGTACAGTACGGGGTCTTTGTTGTTGCATTTTGTGCTTCAAAATGCGCCACACATTCTCTATTGGAGACAGGTCAGCACTGCAGGCAGGCCAGTCAAGTACCCATACCCGCTTCCTCCGCAGCCAGAACTGTACTGTGCACAGAATGTGGTTTTGCATAGTCTTGTTGAAATATGCATGGACATGGAAAAGATTCTTGAAGGCAGCATATTGTGCTCCAAAATCTCTATGTACTTTTCACTATTGAGACACACTTCTTAATAACTGAATTCAGATATTTCAATCATACCCATTGCCACAGGTGTATAAATGCATGCGATGCAGTATAAATTTTTTTACATTGGTGACACAAAATGGGTCATTGGTAAGAGCTCAGTGACTTTAAGCGTGGTAGAGTAAAACCCCACTTTAACGCAGATCAGCAGTTAAATGCATATTTTTTCTGAAAACTGAGCGAATAATTGTTAGCTGAAACCCCTGCACTACCCTCGTGCTGGTTTGCTAAGCACTGGCCAGACATAAACAACCAGCACAAGGACGACGGGGTGTGCTGGACAAGGCCCGGACCTCACAACTTTTTTCATGGCAATATATTAAATGTCATATATTTAAGTGCTAATTTATTAAGCAAAATATATTGAACTAATTTACTTTTCCAAATTAAATACAACTTCACATATTTTGGTACTGTGGGGAGAAACACAAAGAAGGGCATCTTGGGATGGTGAAATACTGCTGTACTGGGAGGTGGGAGGTTTGAAAGTAGCCAAACCGAGAATGTTATTTATTGCTCTATGGTGTTTTTTGTTTTGTCCTTCTTACAGCCCTATATTTTTATTACTGTAAATTAAATTAATTTCTTGCTGTATTTATCTGCTTATACCAAAGAGAATGTGCCGCATGAATTACAGTATTAAAGTGTTTTGGGAGCATATTTGGGGCCTATTTATGGCTTACACTATAAAAATAGGCATTTTTACTGTGACAGGCTGCCATCTTTGCGATAAGACTGTTCATTTCATGAGATTTCATGCCTGCTGGATATTCCACGGTCAACTGTAGCTGGTATTATTGGCAAGTGGAAACGTTTAGGAACAACAGCAACTCAGTCATGAAGTGAAAGACCACGTAAAGTCACAGATAGGGGTCAACGACTATTAAGGTTCATGGTGCGTAAAAGTCGCCAATGCTGGTTCCGTTACTAAAGAGCTCCAAACTTCCACTGGCATTACATTATGCACAAATACCTTGCCATGTATTTGAATGCAATAATCGATAAAGTCCCTGTTGGTGCCAATATAGTGTTACTCTGAATTCTATCAGAGCTGGAAAACTTCTCTTTTATAAGCCCACCAGCCTTAGGTGTGATAGAGAATGTGGAGCAGAGACTAAATACTGAAATAACACAGATTTAGCAGTGTGGAGCCCCTGCGATAGCAAAGCCATTTTTCCTTATTACGGTATATCCGCCAATCACTCTTTTGTTTGTTTCCCTCAAGGCAGGGAGGCTGTTTATCAGCTGAGAAGTAGTGTTTGTGAAAAATGTGTACTCAACGGCAGAAAAGTCTTCTACTGGATCCATTAGGGCCTTCTTTACTTGATGGGTGGAATTATTCAAATCTAAAGTTAACTAGCACCTACTTTTCAGTCTGAAAAACCAATACCCAAAAACCAACAAAAGGACAGAACCCTGAGGCCTCTCATTCGCACAGCGAGGCAAGTGATGTGAAGCAAGTACTTACAATTCCACTCATTAATGACCATTTGATCTGGAGCCACTGACCTTTGCCAGCAATGAAGGCCCATAGGGAGGAAAAGTCCTCACATAAAGATAAAAGAACAATTGTCTTGCATTTTTATGGAGTGCTGAGTAATACTGGGACTCTTTTCTCGCACATTAGGGTTCACAAACACAGTATGGTCAAATGTATTACAGTCAGCTGATAAGAAAATCTAAAAAAATGAATGGAAAAAAAACATTTTACATCTACTAGTAAATCATTTAAAATTATTTTCAATTTTTTGTTCAATAGAACTGAAGCCTCCCATTTATATTCCACTCAGTTCAGGAAAACTGAATGGCTCATTTCACTGAGGTGTAAACATGAGAGGACACAGAGGCCAAACTCAGTAACTTATCAACAAACTGAAATGAGACAGATGTGTGTTTAATATGTAAAAGGTGGTGGATATGAAAATATGAAAATTCAGCGCATATGAAAATAT
Organism: Hemigrammopetersius urotaenia; assembly: GCA_037974485.1. Taxonomy (NCBI): domain Eukaryota; kingdom Metazoa; phylum Chordata; class Actinopteri; order Characiformes; family Alestidae; genus Hemigrammopetersius; species Hemigrammopetersius urotaenia. The sequence goes on along the minus strand of JBBPDC010008886.1, from coordinate 5,677 downwards.
CCACTACCTGACAAATGCGCACATCTGCTTTTAGAGCACCAATTAAGAAATTGAAAACGACCAGAGCTGTAGTGAATCTGCCTGAAAGAGTTTATTTTACACCCCTGCACAATGGTATATGAGGCAAACTAGTTTTTAAGGATCACAGCTGAATATCTGCAGAAAATGGAATGAGTGACCATGGGGTTCCAGAATAGTAGCTGATCTCACTAATGGCTGAATGCAATCAGATTCTCACAGCAATATCTAAACCCTTCCCAGTTACTGTGGAAATGGGGGACAAACTCTGCTGTTAATATTTATTGACAACAAATAAATATTTTACAAATCAAACATGAGATAAGCAGGTGTCTGCACATGCAGTGCATTTGTCAAGCTAGGATCCGGATCTAATCTAATGTCACAGAATGGTGTCTGGCCATGTGAGTAACTGACCTGGAGAGTTCGAAGGTAATTGGACCATCTCATCATCCACAGCTCTCCCGGACCATGGAGACAAGAAAACAGCATGTTAGCGTTCTTTCTTGAGGATGTGCAGAATGCATGGGCGTGCTTCTCGCATTCCCTACGGGATCCTGGTCTGCTGCTGAAATGAATGAACCTGTCTGAGACCTCAGGATTTTTCCTGTGTACTCATGCTGACAGGTCTCACATGAACATTAGCGATGGAGCTCCTGAAATACGTTTACTCTCATGGTGAAAAGGATCCAGACTTTTCTTTTGACATTTCTTCTGACATCAAGGACATTCTTCTGACATCAGGGGCAACAGAGTCTCCTCTTCTGTGAAGGCTTTGCACTGAATGTTGGAATGATGTGAAGATTTGATTGCATTCAGCCAGAGATGGGGACTAGTATCAGCACCTCAGTATGACACAGTTTGCTTTTAACTGTTCTTAACTCTTTGCTTGACATGGACTCTAAGCTGAAAATTGAAGCGATTTCAAAATTCCACCCATAATGGAGAAGACAGTCTTGTTCTTCTGCAGCTCACAGTTTCTTTCAAACAGTGCATTTAGTGTGTAGAGCTTCAGTTCTGTCCTTCAGGACTTTTTCTCAAGGCAGACTCATTCCCCAGAGACTCCAGGCTTGGCTTGGACTCGCTCCCCAAAGACTCCAGGTTTGCTCCCCAGAGACATGCTAGTCTCCACAGTCAACACTAAGGCTCATGCATGGCTGCTCCAAAAAGTCACATTTCATTCATAATGCATTCTATGGACATTAACTGGGTGTATCCATGCAGTGTAACGAAGTGACTCTGCTTTAAAGAATCTGAATTGACAAAGGATGTCTGCACATTCACAGCACAGTCTATTGAACAAAAATAACACAGAAGCCTCAACAACTAAATATGATATCGAATGTTTTTGTTTTTACTGTGTTATTACAGCTTTCAGGAGTCTTTCGGTTTGTCTGCAAGTCTTAGAAGGTAGTTTCACGTTCTTCTTGCAATCCAAGGTAATCCCATTTACAGATTTACATTATTTATTAAAAAAGACCTTCATCCGTGTCTCAGATGTCCAGCCTTCTAGTGCAGACCTCTTTTTGGTCTGTGTCCTTTTCTTATTAACAAACATTTGGTCAGCAACGCATCCTTTCAAACTTGAGCCGTATTCACACATTGCAGGAAGGACAGACAGAAGCAGCTGCTTTAAAAGTGCACTTTATTTTATAGAGACACTTGCCGTATCGACAGATTCTCAGAGGAATCTCACCTTTAGCCTTTTCATAAGCACACAAGACAGAAATATGCAAGGCAGCTGAGGTGGGTGTAGGTACCTGCTTGTATGCGTCTCTTCAAAAAGGGGAACAAAATATCTGTCAAAGCTTTGAGAACAACATTTATTGAGATAAGATAGTTGTGATTTTTTAGCTTTGAGATGACTCATGGATTTTAATATAAGTAAGGTTTCTTTTAAGTATAAGTTTCCTGCTTTTGTTTCTGTCCCTGAAAAAAGAATGACATACTTAATTAGCTTTGAAGTGATTGATTAACTGGAATTTCCATGTCATACAAAATATCACAAGGTAAAGCAAGACTTGGGGGAGGGGGGTTGGTTTTCAAAAGCCTCTTAGCCAGTGTGACATTTTAAAGTGTGCTAGCTCTCAACTAACAGGGATAATTATATTCCTGTGGTTCTACCCCGCTTTCACAATTTGGTCCCATATGGGAGGAAATGACTACCCCATTTTCTGCCCCACAGGTGGTCACACCAAAATATACTTCACTACACTAAATGTTCTGATTGAAGCAATGCAGAAATCAACCAATACAGCACATCAATAACAGTTCGCCAATCAGCAATTGAGTGTGTATTAATAGTAGTCTCAAAAGCTGCAAGATCTATTTAATTTGAATTTAGCTCGACAGGTCATACTCTGTGAGGGAGTCTCTGCCCTCCTTATGGAGCACAAAAGGTTGAGGTATTGGCAATAGTGGTGGTCAGGCATTTAAGGAATGGCATGAGGCACCATGCACACTGATTATCACCACTCCTTAGATTCAAAACATGTTTGGTAGATGCAACAAGGAAAGAACAGGTATTGGATTCTCAGCATATGTTGCAGACGGTACCTGACACACAGCTAAAAGGGTTCATATTGTAGGCCACGCAGTTGGATTTTAAATTAGAAGTCATCTGTCTCGCTTTAATGTTTCCTTCATTATAAAGGACAGTTTCCTAGACCCATCCTAATCCGAGGCTGAACTCTGCGGTAGGCGGAGAATTCTTAGTGACAGCGTGCTCCAGTCCAGAACTACGTGCGGCCTGTAAACTTAGAAAGTGACCTTTCGTAGTCTCTCTTGCCCAATTCTGGTGGACCTGGGGCACTAACAGGGAAAGACTCAACGCAACAGGCCTCACCTGTAATCAGTGAGACGCCCATGAAAGCAACCCCCACCCCGCCCAAACTGCAAACACTGAGAAACTGCAAACTGCAAACAGTGAGAACCCAAGATGCAGCTTTAAGCCTAGAATAAGCCTTAAATTAGCTAAATAAACCCCTAAACAGTGCCACCACAAGGGCATAAGGGACATAACAGAGTCAAAGCAGAAAAAATTCAAGTCGAGTCCCGAGTAAACGTGGACATACACTGTGCTCAAACTGTATGACTGAATCACAGGGGTTAGAATTTCGTAGCTCACGATTCATGTTCTCACACTATATAACCCAATGCTCTGATGCGACCTGACTGCTCACCAGTGGCAGCTCCTGATCAATATTTTTGGTGAAACAAACAACCTTTCATACCCGGCGCGCTCCACGAAACAGACTCAGTACCTCGTAGTGCACCCTGGGCAGCTTGATTTTCTTGCTTCACCTGCATGTTCTCCTTTTGCTGCTTGATATTTTTGATGTATCTTCTCTCCCCTGCTCTTCCCTCAATCTCCTCATAGTTAGTGTTAAATCACTACAAAATATAAAAAGTATTTTATTATATTTACTATTGTGTGTTTGCTTACCTTACAAACACACAATAGTAATGTTTATTTCAGCAGTTTATAATTAACAATATTTAAAAATCTCAAGAAAACATATCTAACCTCTTTCTCACCTTATAAATTCATTTTACCCTCCTGGTCTTCTTGGTGAATTTGTTAATCACTCTGTCAGACCAGCAGGGATTTTTTCCAAAGATTTCACCAGTTCCAGCTTGGCTGGGTGGTGGGGATCGCTAGCAAGCGGTCAAGCTAACAAGCTAATGACCTTCCTTCTGTGCACTCGTACATAATAAAATATAAACAAAAAAGAAATATTATTAATAAATACTAGTTAATATGTTACACTTTTGTTATGAAGCTTCAGTCTCACACTCACGGTCAGTGCTCGGTGCATAAAACCGAACGAAGTGAAAGCAAAGGCGGTGACAGTATCATGTCAGTCACTTTGAAGTGGAGAACTAATCACAGTAGGCAGTAACTTGTGGGACTTATTTACCACTAGATTCCACTGAAACCAGGAAAATCCACAAGCCGCCGGGGTCTGAGAAGATTTACATTGAAATGAATGAAACGCTCTGTTTCACTGTGGCTGGGGGTGGCGCTGTTTCACGTTTTTGACCAGAGCCATTTACAACTGTCACGCTATTGAGGAGCTGAAATTACGAGAACAACCTTATTTTTAATGAGCATTTCTTTTGTTTCACAACAATAAAAAGTGATAGTTATGAAGTTTTTTTGTATTATTTTTCTTGGTGAAACATTGTTTCACCTGTAGTCGTATAGAAACTTCCACTGCTGCTCACACTGTATGTCTTAACATGACACGTGTAGGTAGATCAGGGACCAAAGATTTTTTTATTATTAAGTTAGACACTAAGGCAGTAAATAAATAACAGAAAATTCCCTTTGTAAGTACTTACACAAATAAATCTACCTCTGGAAAATTTCATTAAATAAATACAAAAATAACTTGCATCGAATTGTGCAAACAGTTTTGCACCAACAGTGAGGTAGGAAAGTCACATTTTCATAGTCATAATTGAAATGAGCAGCAATGTCCATCCAACTCTCTTCATGGTTGCTGCAGTGTATGCCCAACTTAAGTATAGAAAACTCTCAAGTCATGTCAGGCAAGTGTCAATTCAGGAAACTCTAAAATCTTGTCTCTTGGTTCTCAAGTTTAATGTTTCAAGTCTTAAACTCCAAATCCAACACCAGTATGCGAGCAAATTTTACAATTTCAACTGAGAACAACAACTATGGTAACCTTTATACTGAACTATTTAACAACAGGACATTAGTTGCACATGGCAGCATATTAAGAAAATACTAAAGGTTTGAAAATGGCTAAATATGCTTGCTAGGTAGTGAGAATAAACCTAGCTGATAAGCCGCTTAGTTTGCAAGCATTACTCAGCACTCACCCCTGTGGCCAATAATACAAGGGTCAGATATATAACTTTTACATTTGAAATACATAATTGTGACAAATATATAACAAAACCACCTTCAGGTTTGAATTTACACAGCCAAAATGACAGCTCTGAACAAAGTCTGTAGAAAATACAGTACAGTGATGGTGAAATTAACACTTCGTTGTTCAGATCTTTCAAAGAAAGCAAGCTGAGTTTTTCAATCAAGAGGAATTGATTGGTAAAGTCAATTACTACACTGGCAATCAGGTTTAAATGAGCATGAGCATTCATTTGAATTCTGCTTGTTTCCAGCTGATGGATATATATGGGACCATGTCTAACTATAGTCACTGTCAGGGATCTGTATCAAACATACTTCCTTTGCAGTCCAGGACTGCCTTCGCCCATGTATGAATGCTTTTATCTGATGACCAGTCGATCTGCAGACAGCTGGATCGCAAGTGTTTTCAAGTTATAAGGTGCAATTCAAAGTCATGAATCATTTTGATTTTGTTGAGTCAAGCCATGAAATTCCGTTCCTCTGCTGTAAACCCTGTGCATTCTACCTGCTAATCTTCTGGCATGACCTTGTGCAATCCACCAAGGGGAATAAGCAAACGGGCCATGTTTAATCGCATGCTTCTGAGTGTCACTCTGATAAAGATGTACACGTTTATCGGTTCATGTATTATCTGACACGCATGCATTTCTTTTTTTTTTTTTTTTTTTTCCCAACTTTATTCATTGATCTTTTATCGATACAAGGTTAAAACAGGAGATTAGTAAACAAAAGCATATGACAGATAATGTACCCATAATT
>JBBPDC010008788.1:0-13603 GCA_037974485.1 Hemigrammopetersius urotaenia | reverse complement strand
GTGTGGGAGAAGGAGAAGGCAGAGGAAAGGGCTGTTGGAGTGGCCGTGTCCTCTGGTGTGATCCAGGTCTCAGTGAGTTTACAGTCAGTTTATAACACTGATAATGATGAGAAAATATTTTATTTTAATGAGAAGAGCCTAGATGGATAGATGCATTTTCTGAGCCAGTTTATACAGTCAAGTTCTTACTCTATGAAATGCTACCAAGGAGCAGGGTACAGGCTACTTCAAATCGTGCCATGCTCACAGCTTGTGGTGATTCTGGACAGTTCTGATGTTTCCTAGCTTCAGATAACATTCTGCAAACTGCAGAAAAATGACATTTTAGTATCAAAATCAGAGAACCTTATTGAACAGGAAATTGCTTATGTAATGACTGCAAAGACACAGACCCCAGAGTGGCGACACACACTCATATGCTCTTGAGCTGTGCATTGAAGACAGCATGTAGGAGCAAACAAGTGCATGTACAAGTTGAAAATAACAAATAACAAAGAGCTTTTTTGTTCAATTTATGGCAAAAAAGTAACTATGCATTAATGTTTGCTGAAAATATTGTGGGGTTTTCTTCATTTCCTAGAGACAAAATTACAAAATCACCAAAATCTGTTATTTATCAAGGCGTGACCAAACTTTCATAAGACTATATATGAAAATGACCATTCAGTCACATGTTAAATGTGAACACACCACACACCGTGAACAGCACGAAATTCTTCCTCTGCAGTTAATCCATTCAGTCTGAGTGAGTTTAATGGTAGTATTGCCTTTCTAAACCCCAACAACACTTTACAGCACTTTCTCTCTCTTCCCTCTGTCTCTCTCATTCATTTCAGTTTTTATCAAATATGTTGTGATTGATTTATTTCCTTGAGTTCATTAGGTGTGTATGCAATAATTGTAGTTCAATAAGCAGTGCTTGTTGTTAATATATGGCAGATTAGGCAATATATAGATAGTCAAGCACATTGTAAAATGCCCTTAATTTTGATCTCCTTTACTAGCTTAGACTGCAATTCATTGAATACATTGTACTCAACAGTACTTATTTAATAGTACAATAGTACTATTTAGAGTTATATTTTTGATGTATATATTTTATGTTTTGGGTTTTTTTTTACTGTGTACCATATTAAAATGTATCTTAAAATACATATATCTGGGTTCTCCTAAAAGAATGTGTACTTACACTAACACAATCATTTGACAGTGGACCAAAATTTTGATATACCATTTGTCGACAAGTATCCTGACTAAATAATGAACTGAGCTACTTTGAAGTGAAGTCAAGTGTCACGTCGGGTGCTCGGGGAGTGAGGCGAGGCGCAAGAGTGCAGGTTCCATAGATGGAATTTTATTGCATAGGTGACACAGACTCTACATAACATAAACCTACCTAAAACAGAAGTACAACTAACAGCAGACACATCAGCAGAGGGGACCACATGCAGGGAATACACAGGGTATACGTGAGGGTTGACCAGCACTTGAAACACGAATTTATAGAACTTAAATACAAAACCCACTCAACAAGAAGCAATCATAATGCCCAATCACTGAAATAAAAACATAGGACACCTGACACTGACCACAGACACAAATATACACTCAATTTGAATTGAAAACCCTGATTGCGCCCTCTAGCGGCCTCTCTGTGGATGTCACAGTAAGTAGATGTTTATAGTCATTTTAAGCATATACACAGTACATCTCATGTATCGTGCAGCACGAAGAATTAGAACAGAACCCCAAAGATTTTATGAGACTACACAAGAATGGGCAGAACATGACTGCAGGAGGAGTGCAAAAAAATGTAAAAAATGGCAGTTGGGGAGTTTTCTTTGTTAATGTGTAACAGTTTATTGTGTATTTGTAATGCTGGAAAACCTTCTTACAGAGAGCAGCAAAGAAAAGTGGGTTTGGGAGGGGTGTGTTTGTGGGTCATCCACAATGCTTATAGCTCGTGACAGAAGGGAGAGAGACTCCAATGACCTTTTCTCTCTTTATATTTACTGTCCTCTGTAGGATCTTACAGTCCGGTGCAGTACAGTTTCTGCACCATAGAAGGATGCATCTACAGAGATGGCTCTCTATAGTCCCCCTGTAGAATGTTGAGAGTATAGCGGGTTGTGTGCTCTCTTCATTCTCCGCTGCTGCACTTTCTGGGCAATATATACACTAAGGAACTTGGTGCGTTGCACAGTCTCCACTAATTAGCTTTAGGGGTGTGTGGTAATGATCTCGGAGACAGTAACATCAGTGATATACTTCACCAGTGCCATGTACTCCTCCAGGTTGGTTTGAGCCATTGTAGATTGCAGCCTACCTAAACATGTAACAATCAATGTGCTCAGAAATCCTCTATGACAGTGGTCCCCAACCTTTATTTTGTCACGGACCGGTTTAATATCAGAAACTATTTTCACGGCCCGGCCTTTAAGGAGTGGCAGATAAATATATGAGTACGTATTTCTACAAATAAATGATACGCATACAATTTTTAAAAATATAATAATGAGGTATCTTTAAAATATATTAATAAACATAAATCCACTGTGTACTCGCAGCTTTATTAACAGCATTTTCATACAGGTTTTTTTTTCTGTGCAGCCCGGGGGTTGGGGGCCACTGCTCTATGATGAAGCCTTCTCAGAAGAGTAAAGGTTGAAACTCAGTACCTTGATACATCCATTGTGCTGCTGCGGTTTGACTACATGTCTGTGTTTATATTGAAATCCTATGCAAGCACCAATCATAAAAATAATTCGCGCCATTCATAGGGTAAGTTCTTATGGCATTTGGGCCTGTGTCTTATCTCTGAAACAAAATGCTGGAGGTGTAGATCATGCAGCAGAGGCTACACACACACACACACACACACACACACAATACACTCTGAAACACTGCAGTTGATTAAGTAGGGGCCTCTAGCTGTCGTTTTATGGCTGCATCAGTGTTTTTCTTCTCACTGACACTCTGAAACATACTGCTGCTTCCACATAAAACAGCTGAACAGATTCCATACATGGCTCACTTCTTTGTACATGCCTCTCCCCTTCCACTCACTCTCTAAGCACCTCTTTCACTGAAGAAGCAGGACAGCTCTGTCATGCCCAGTCATTTTTTTTTACTGGGCGTGACAGTAAAAAAACGATGTATCGTCATTACACCCAATCTCACCATTGTTCTGTCAACCTGAGGCCACTGGTCTGTGCTGATAGTGTTGCTTCACCTACCTTGGCTCAACTTCTGCAAGCAGCCTGGCAACATTTATGCTATTGAATAGTAAAAGATGGTCCAACAGAGTTTTGGGAGACGAACAGAAAACAGAGTTAGTTCTGTTTCAGTTTAATGTACAATTTATAACCATAAAAGTGCAAGTTGAGACTCCGGCTTAGGAGTTTGATAGCGCCCCCCACTCTACCAGTCCCTCACTCAACCAAGCCTGTCAGCAATGATGTGCCCATAATTAATAGCATGATGTTTAGCCTTCAACACACAAACGCTTTTGGTGCCTGTGTAACCGAAACCACTTCAGTTACGCTGTTTTTTTACTCAAAATAAGGTGCAATGCATGAATATGCTAATAAACACATTCTGTATGAAAATACTTCTGATTGCTACTCTTAAAATGCTGTATCACAGGAACATCTGTGATATGTGTTTTTGAATTATTGTATAGCACTGGCTCTGTATTGTTCTGTATTTCAGGTATCATGCTCAACACTGCTTAACACTGATGCATTCAGAAGGCATTACAATGGCAAATCAATATGAAATCTAAAAGTTTTCTAAGCACTCACATTCTGCTCAGCAATACCAAGAATGAATTAACATCAGGGTTTGGTGATGATAGGGTTTGTAATTTGATAACAGAGGCTATAGGTAACATAATACTTCTTTTTCATTCCTGATGCTGATCCTGAAACCTTAAATTAAAACCTATAGTGATACAGATCTCTTTTGCCTACACAATCCTGTGTGTTCTCTGCTACAAGAAGAAATTGCACCAAAACTGCACCTTTTAGATGCTGAATGCTGCATTTAGCAAGCTGTAATGTTTTATAATACTATTCAGTGTAGGTACTGTTAGGAGGGAACCGGAAATACACAGCAGAAATGACAGAGGAAGTTATCCCTTGTCGTGAGATGGATAACCCAACAGGAGCCTAACGAATGGGCAGGTAAACGCTAATCAGAGAGAGTTGGGAAACCCACCAGTAACCCATGTTCTAAACAATGCACAGATCACAATAAAGACAGGCAAGAAACCCACAGCGTTGACTCAGTGACTTGAGTGTTGTCTGGCCACTTAAATTGTCTTCTGATGATCACTTCCTCTTCCTTGTTGTGGTCACCTGACCTGTACAGTTAGATGTTCTCCCAAAAGGAATCTGATCTCATGCCTCCTCTGCTAAAGCTTTTTTGTTATTAAGTTGTCAGTCCTCTTGTCACACACCGGCCATGTCCGGACAGAGGAAAAGAGGCACAGGTGCAGACTTCAATCTGAGTGATTTGGTATAAACAGAAAAGAATAGAACAGAATAAAGCAGGACACAAAAACAGAAGCAGGAGAATAAGGAGGACATATACCGGGAAAAGGGATGACAGATACACACAAAAGGGATGAACTGAGGCATAATAAACTTAAATACTAAAGTGACTGAACTGAGGACCAATGACAAGACAGACATTAATTAACTCCTAATCTCTGTCCGGCTGGAAGTCTTTTTCTCACAGCCGAACAAAGATCAGGTCACACCCACTAATGGAACTTAAGAAGTCCGAGGGCGGCCCCTAGTGGCCGTAGACTAGAATTGTGACACCTCTATAGAGTTGGGTATTATTCACTGGTTCTTTTTTAAATCAGGAAAAGGGATTGTAGTGCGTTCTGTGAACATTATAGTATTTTCTACACGTGTCTGATAGCATGATGCTTATGATTACTGGCAAAAAGCATACTTGCAACGCTGAGCTTGCTTTATCATATAAATAGCATAGCTCATGACATGTGGGGCAGCTGGTAGCCTAGTGGTTAGGGCATTCGCCCTGTGATCCGGAAGTCATGGGTTCGATTCCCACAACTGCTAGGCATCTCTGAGGTACCCTGAGCAAGGTACCGTCCCCACACACTGCTCCCCAGGTGCTGTGTGTGTAGCTGCCCACTGCTTCACTTGGTGAAAGGGTTAAATGCAGAAGAAGTATTTCGTGCTGTTCACGCTGTGGGGTGTTCACGTATGTCCGAATTGTCACTTTCAAAAAAGATGAAATGTTTTATCTTGCTTTGGGCATAAATGTGACCAGCACAACCTTAGTATGTTCTGCCATTTATGTGTCAGTTATCAATGAGCTGGTTGATGATTGTGCCTCAGCCAAAGTTACCATTTGCAATTACATGCTGTTTTGTTTATCTGTTTCTATTTATGATGCTTTGCTACTTTATTGCTTAAATAAGTTGTTTCCATACAGGCCATGCAGTGGTACTACCCATGTATATCTGCAACATTTGTGATCATATTACTGCAAAAACAGGACTTATGCTTCTCATAGATTAAGTTGTGGTGTGGTTTACTTAAGAATAATGATTATTTTATTTTGCTTAATGTATTCAATTTATCAGAATATTAATACTGAAATGATGAATGTTGCCTGGATTCCAGTACTAAATTCACTTAAGGTGGCCAGTAAAAAGTACAATGTTCATAATCTTCCGTACAGGCAGTTTTACAGTACATGGTCAGTAAGTAAGAACAATTCATCTACACCCAATAATAACAGGTTTAAAAAAAATCTAACGATTTCTGTAGACACAGGCAGTAGAATGAGCAGCTGCACACAAACCTAAAATTACTATCCATGGTTCCATCTGTTAGACTGATGTAAAAGCATGCCGCCAATTGTCTTTGCAGTGGTGGAAACGTTCTCTGGGGTGATGAATCATTGTTCACTCTGATGGCCAGTTATAGGTTGGTGGTTGCCTGGAGAATGTTTGCGAGACAGGCCTTCTCATCCAGTGTCAGTGTCTGATATCACAGGTGCTCTTCTGATACAACGGGAGCAAATTCAGTTCTTTCTTGTAGATAGTCTACCCATTAGAGTGGAGGCTGTAGTTGCAAAGGGAGGTCCAACTCCTCGCTAATGCACACGTGATGGTCAGTTGTTGATAGTAACAGAGCAAATGTGCGTAACAACTGTTTAACCTGAAGTAACTGTTTTGTGTAATACTTGAGCTTATTTTAATGTTAGTCTACACGTAGCTGCTGTGTATGAGATTAGTGTAATCTCTAATTATAGTTTAGCGATTACATTTAATTGGTATTAATCTTTGCAGTGATCATTTGCATTGGACATCATGACTCATGCCATTTAGCGAGACTGTCTAGGTATTTATGCAAAAATAGTGCAGCATATATATATTCATTCTCTGTGTGCAATTTTAGATGAGGAGAGATAAGACTGCTGAGCCTTAAGGAAGACTTTAGTCTCTGCTCATTGTAAATGTAATAGCATAGCAGGGTTTTGCTTCAGTGGTAATTGTATTATTGGATCTTTTTTTTTTTTGATTGACCACAGATTTTGTTTCATGTTTATCCTGTTCTTAGTTCTTATGCCTCTAGCTCTTGTCTCAGATTTGCTTTATTTCCCCTGAAGGGCTCGTTTTAACCACGACATCAATGTTCCTGTGGTTTCCCTGAATCCTTTATTTTAAATGCCATGAAATTCCATATAAATAATTTATTCAGAAGCCACACATTTTTTTATCTAAGGCTTTGGGTCTGCTTTGATAGCTAAATCTCACTCTCAGGTCACTGGTGTACAGGAACAATAACAATAGAGAGACTGACATTCTCAGACACTTATCATGAGAATAATGACAAGGATGATGATCATTAGGACAGTAATGGCTGCTGTTCTCATGCTGATTGGCTTAACTCTTTTAATGTTATTCAGCTCGGTGATGTCCCGGCACAAACATGTGATTAATTTTAGCTCCCTGTCTCTTACCCCGCCGACTTCAGTGTCGTTAGTTGTCCATCAAACAGAAAGACAGGGAGAGAGAGAGAGAGGGAGAAAGGATGGAATGGTTTTCTGTACAAGACCTATGAAGGATGGTTGAGGAAATGATAGATAAAGAAGAAGAGAAGAAGCAGAGGACAGAAAGAAAGCAACACAAAACACTTAACGTGGGTGGACAGAAGTCCTAACTGGGCTCTGAGGGGTCAATCTGGTGTCTGTTAAAATGGCTGTTGTGTGTGACAAACCGTAGAAGTGTGCCTGCCTTGTGGGAAAGTGACATAGATTACAGACAAACAGGCACGTTTTAACCCTTAGGATAGTCATTGCCAGCAATAACAAAAGCATGACACAGGCCTGCAAATTTGGTCTGAAAAGGGAGTGGGCACACACTTGACCTGGCTATACTGCACATAGACCAATTCAGGTATAAAAGAATGTGCCTGCAAAATATACCTACAGTTAGAGTTACTGTTAGAGATGGGTGTTGGTAGTAGCAAATGGGCCTAGTAGTAAATTGGACCAACACCTGGACCAATGGTAATGATTTTGGTATTTATGCAACATGAATGCATTCTACATTACATTACGTCCCATCATATTCGTTTGGATGATGCTTTTATCCAAAGAAACTTACAATACAAGGAAACATAGTTCTAACATAGGCATTTTCAAATGTTTGTTGCTGGATTGAATCAGTGGTAGTGGGGGGGGCTATTCTCCAGATATTTCTAATTATTTCCCCCACCTCATTGTATACACAGGAAACTAATTTAGCTTGTTATTTCTCAAAATAATTCATTAATTATTTTTTAAACAAATAAACGTAGTATCAATAAGAGTATAGATAAAGATCAGTAGCAATAAGCAATTTCACTATTGATGTCAGTGTCAGTAAAATCTCGTCAGTAAAATTACTCATCCCATTACTATTGCTATTAACTGTTGACTGTTGTGGAAATATCTACTAAAAATGAATAAAACATTTTTAAAAATGCCAATTTCAAAATCAGAATATCTTTTAATTCATTTTCTGGTAGATTTACAGGGTCGAAATTATTGCTCGATCAATTTTTTTTTTTACTTTATTCCCACAACAAAGTAATTTATCTTGCATGACTTTAAATGAGGACATGACAGAATTTTACACTACTTGTCACAGCGCTCCTTCTCTCTAAAATGAGGGCAGACGCATAGGCAGACTTTGCGCCTGCCCTCATTTGTCTTTTACTTTATTTTCAAAAAGCAAAATAGGCACAAGGGCCTGAAACAAACTCAAAATTATAACAAAAGTAGATTATACCACACACTCAAAGCCAGTATTACAAACTGTGCATTGACAACTAAGGTCCAACACAAAACGAACTAAATACAAAACCATCAACCAATGGAATCCGTTTTCCTGAGCTCACCGGTCATCTAAAACATAAGAAACAAACTCAAGACCGGTGTGCTCAGGATTTCACAATAAGAGTTAACAAGCAAACAAATGAAAATGATCGTCACACCAGTGGATTAGTGTAATTCGACGTTCATTTTTTTTGGACCCATATCTTGAAACAAAGACAGAAATTCTGTTGAGAGATTCTGAACGTTTAGTTGGTGTCACATTGTAGTGTTTAAGGTAAAGAGGAGAGAGATTCTCACATGTCTAGGGAAAATGGAAGAAATCAAGTTTAGAATCAGTGTCTTCGGTACTGTAAACTAATTTGATTGCAGACAAAAGTATAAAATGCTGGTTCAAGTAATTAGACAGTAGGAAGCGATCTATAATAATGTGTTGTGACGGATCTGTGGATTATATGATGCCTGACAAGGCTATATCAAGACAACACTTGATTAGATCTTTATAATATTAGATCTACTCTTAAAATTGACCTATACATGCCCTCAGATAGCACCTTGATAATAAATTCACAGTAATCATTATTTTCCTCTCTCACTCTATTTTTCTCTGTGTTTCTCTCTCAGTGTCTCTGCAGGATATTACCATGAGGAAGGCGTTCCGTAGCTCCACCAATCAGGACCAGCAGCTGTTTGAGCGTCAGTCTCTGCCGATGCCGCTGCAGGAGACGTTCAACCTCTGTGAACAGCCACCACCCCTCAACATCCTCACACCCTATAGGTTAGTATTTGAATGCCACACTCCCTGGCTTCTTGGGTGTCCTAAGGCATATATGATAATGTTCTAAAAACACTGGCTTTATCCTCTTGCACTTTCTTCAGGTCAGATGTATGTGTGAAGTTATGCAACACACCTGAACATAGACTAAGTTGATGTTTGTTAAAATCCAAAATCCAAACCTGGGAGAATTGCCCAATCACTCGATCAACTAAAGTTTGAGTAGCTCAGGTTTGTGTTGATTCCAATCCATCTTTTTAAACCAGGTGTAAATTTTAAATAGACATGCTATTGAGAGGTTTCCTTTAGGAGTGCTAAATGGAGCCTCGAACACAAAATGCTGAAAAAATGTTTACCATCAGAATAACAGTGTTTAAGCTTTGCATGCGAACACGGAGATCAGAATATGCCTTTTCAGAATATTTTGGTGAGAAAGAAGGAACGCCACTCTCTCTTAATTTCTAAACTTTTATTTTTTGTTTTGTCTCAATCTTGTGGAAGACTGTTTAAATGCATTGCCACACCAGCTGATAATTAGAGGGTGAGACTACACAGTTTGTGTGATAAGATACAATATTAGTAAATCAAGCTGCATTGTAGATGCAAATTTTGATTGCATCAAGGCACTCATAGACCAGCTTCTGTAGTTTCTGTTTTCAGATTTTTCATTTATTTACAATTCGTATTGTAAGTGTTTAGCCATGGCAACTAATGCTATATTGCTTATGAGGCCAGTAATTGACAACTCCAGTGCCCTGCAGGTATAATAACGATTATAACCAATAGGGTCAAGTTTTCAACTCCTCCCAGCTCATTTCTTCTTCTTCATCCTCGTTGTGTGTGTGTGTGTGTGTGTGTGTGTGTGTGTGTGTGTGTGTGTGTGTGTGTGCGCACGTGTGAGTGAACACGTACCCTCTTTTATCCTAGTGCAGGCTATTGACCCAACCTCTCAGCTTGTGTGTCTAGATTGTGGATGTTTAGGATCCTCCTTTTTGGCTCCTGACCATGAAGGCAGATGCAATCAAACGAATAGAACACTGTCTGTAAATTTAAAATGCATATCTGAAGTGTATGTATAAAATCACAAACTTTCATGAAATGGCCCGATGTAGGTCAGGGTGTGCAGGGACTGTGTTGAATCAATTGCTTTGATGCAATTTGTTCTGCTAGAGTGGATTTTCAAGTTGCAATTGCTCACTGTGGTAATACTTCAAAAGAAGGTGCTATAATGTCTTTCATCAATGTCTTTTATTCCAAACATCTACATTAATCATGCAGACACAGTGGAAACAAATATTCATCTTAAACCCCAAATTCATTACTGTATACCATATATCACAGTAGACTTTTGTTATTTAGTTTCCTTCATTTCTTACTTCAGGAAGGCAACTTCAGCACCTGAGGCTGTTTTTGCTAGACAGTGTGACAGCTATTACACCTCTCTTCTCTTCTGCTCAGCCTCCTTCCTCTCCTGACTACTCTTCTTCCTCCCCTGTCTTCCTCCCTTCACTGCTGCTGTTTCCTCCTCACGAGGCCTCGGCTGTTCTCCTCTTCCGCATGTACCTCACTCACTTCTTTTCATTTCCCAAGGTTATTTTGACCAGCAGATTTTGATCCTTAAAAATATTCCATGCTGTGTTATTTTACAGTATCGTGTTGCAGAGTTTCAAGAACGGTTGGATGAGAGTTATGCTTAGACAAAACTATGGTTGTGCAAACTGAATTCTTAAATCATCCCACACTTGCTTCAAACTGCTTTTTGAGTTGTTAAAGAGCCCATATCGTAGATTTTACTTGTATCTGTTTTTCTTGAGATCCTAATGTTTTATGTACCAAAAATGAATATAAATGAGGCTGTCACGGGTCGGGCCGTG
The DNA here is from genome assembly GCA_037974485.1 of Hemigrammopetersius urotaenia. NCBI lineage: Eukaryota > Metazoa > Chordata > Actinopteri > Characiformes > Alestidae > Hemigrammopetersius > Hemigrammopetersius urotaenia. Next base: position 2,593 of record JBBPDC010008788.1, on the reverse strand, counting down.
AAGCCTAGACCCGGAGCTTCCTGGAAGCGCGCAGGAATGAGAAGACAGGCACGGATCCATGCTAACATGAACTTTATTTAAACATGAACAGAACGCTTGTAAATCAGGTGTAACTCAGACGATGGACTCATAGTGAGTGTAACAGAAAATAAGACTTAAATGCAAAGGATAATCAGGAATGAATACAGAACAGGTGAAGTGGGAGCGCCAGGTAGTCCTCCCCCCAGCCGTCACCGTGTCGCACCGCGCCGCACCGCGCCGGCCTCGCGCACCGGCAGCTCCACGTTGAACACGAGCGGGGGCAGCTCCGCGTCGGCCTCGTGCTGCGGCCCGACGACCACGCCATGGTGGTGCTCGGCGGTGGTCATTGTAGAATGTGGAGAAGCCGCAGGTGCAGCGCGGTTCCTTCTCCTCCGCCTCTTCTTGGATGGGGAAAGGGGTGGTTTCCGGGGGTTCTTCGTCCTGGGAGTCCTCGACCGGTAGGCTGAGCAAAAAGCCTACGAGGTCGAAGGACTCCCATTCTTCCTCGGACTCACCCTCTTCCTCCATGTAGGTGGCTTTGTGATGATGAGTCCATCTGTCACGGGTCGGGCCGCGAAGCCCAGAACCGGAGCTACCTGGAAGCGCGCAGGAACGAGATCCATGCTAACGTGAACTTTATTTAAACATGAACAGAACGCTTGTAAATCAGGTGTAACTCAGACGACGGACTCATAGTGAGTGTAACAGAAAACAAGACTTGAATGCAAAGGAAAATCAGGAACGAATACAGAACAGGTGAAACACAACACGTGACAAAGCAGAACCCAGAACACATCAAAATAAAAGCATCCCAGAATCTGAACAGAACAGAAAAGGCAACATAAAAGCAGTGGCCCTAAACGGCCACTGACCAGACCGTGACAGAGGCCAATTGTGACTATATATATATATATTTTTTGCAAATTAAAAAAAACTGTGAAAGCTTTTGCAGCCCTCACAGGTAATGGCCCATTTGCAAAACAAAAGGAGAGGAACAATAGAGTCAGCAGGGGGGCCAGGTCATGGATTTTGCGCAAAAAAGCACAGATTTAGGGATTCTAGTGTTAATATCCATGTGTGGGCTATATGGAATGAGATATGACCTTTAAGTAATCTCACACAGACTTGTCAGGCAAAGTATTTCACAAAGGAGCTATTTTTAAAATTACAGTATATGTTTGGACAGCTGAACATGCTTGGAGTAGAACACTAACTGCCAATTTTGTTATGTCAAAGCTACAAGATGCCCACACTGGCAAGTCCAATTATGCTGTTTTATACTCTTTATAACAGAGGCCTGTTGCACCACAAGGGATCAATATTTACTGATGACGACTTAAAATGATGACCACACAAAATCTACTGATGACCAAGGTTTGAGTGCCTTTTTCCCAGCTAGATGGTATTTTGACATAATGATGAAGCCTGGTTAGTTATTTAAAGGATACTAAGGAACAGAGAATGGTGCTAGTTGAAAGAAAAGATAACTACTGCTCACTGCTGGATGACTGAGAAGACTCTGGCAAGACAGAGGTTGGCAGGCAGACAAATAAAATAAATGATTAAATACATCATAGACACAGCCTTCAGTTCAGATGATAAGGCTGCCTATCTGTCCTGGGCCATAAGAGCAGTGTAGCGTGCACATGCTCAGAAGATCCACAGCCACTTACAGGACACTTACAGCAGAGAACCCAGGCCATAACCAACCTCAGGGGATCTCAACCTGCCAATGTGGTGAATCACTCCCTACCCACAGTATGAAGCACAAAATGACATTGCAGTGAGGAGGACAACCCCACTCTCAAACAACCAGGTGCTCTGTCTGACCGTGGCTGATTTGAGGAAAACTTTGCTTTGAGTCAATCCATGGAAGGCCTCTGGACCATACAACATTCCTGGTTGTGTGCTCAGAGGACTTGCAGACCAACTGGCAGATGTTCTCACAGACATCTTCAGTATCTCTCTGCGGACCAAAATCATTCCAGTGTGGTTCAAAGCAACCGGATCATGGACTTCTTGACTAGAAAACCTCAGTCAGTCAGGATTGGGAGCACCACCATGTGGAGCACAGGGGCCCCCTGGGGCTGTGCACTCAGTCCTCTGCTGTTTACGCTGCTGACCCATGAAGGGGCAGCAATGCACAGCTCAAACCACATCATCAAGTTTGCTGATGACATGATCGTGGTGGGTTTGATCAGCAGGAAAAACAAGGTACAGAGAGGAGGTGCCTCAGTTAACAGACAGAGCCAATAACCTGCCTCTGAATGTGGACAAAACAGAACAGATGGTTATTGACTTCAGGAGGTCATGATATGATCACCCTTCGCTGAATGGCAACGGCTCCTCTGTGGAGATTGTCCAGAGCACCAAGTTTTTTAGTGTTCACATCGCAGATCCTCTTTTTTGCCCTCAACACCAGCTGCATCACAAAGAAAGCTCTACTTCCAACTGAGATTGAGGAGAATGACTCTACCACCAATCCTCACCATGCTCTACAGCAGTGGTCCCCAACCTTTATTTCGTCACAGACCGGTTTAATATCAGAAACTATGTTCACGGCCCGGCCTTT
>JBBPDC010008778.1:0-13604 GCA_037974485.1 Hemigrammopetersius urotaenia | reverse complement strand
TGTGTTGGAGTCTGAGTGAGGAGGAACAGTTAGAGTCAGTAGAGGTAGTTTGTGTTGGAGTCTGAGTGAGGAGGAATTTGAGTCTCTTGTCCACAGCAACAAGAACAACAATCTGCACCAAGCTTTTGAATAGCAGTCATTCTTGAACGGGCAACTGTTCACATGCTAATTAAATGCCAAAACATCATGTAATGCAGGGTGTGCTAAGACATGGGTAGGGCAGTTTATGACTACAAATAAATTCCGTCATTACATGGCACAATTATATCAGTGTTATGTAGCAGGGTTCACATGAAATGTTACCCCAAATTAATATAAAATGCTAAACCCTACTGCCTCTGAACCATTTATTCTTTGGTAGGCTCTGTTATTCTTCTCACCTTATGGGTTGTAGAGATCCATGTCCTTAATCATGTGGCCACAAATAGAAGCACTTTTTCCAGGATTAGCACAACACAAAGTACCAGAATAAAAAGGCTGTTGGTGTTAACAACCAAAGACTCTCTAAACAACATATTTATCTTCCAAAACCCAAAGCTTTCAGTGTTATCACTTTTCTGAATGGAAAGTCCTAGGGGTGACTCTTTTAATACTATATTGATTAGCCTAGCATGCACTGCCCCCAACCTTGCTAAACTGCTGGTACAAAGTAACAACAATAGCAGTCAATTGAAGTCCAAACATTTTGAGGGTCGAGGATAGTAAGCACCCTGTTGAACCTCTCTGTACTGTTCCAGTTTCACAATGGAAAGACTCACATTGTATGTTACAGTAGTAAAACAAGACGCTTTAGCAATCTACCTTTGTCCTCCCTGCATCAAAGCAGCATCTCTGCAGACCATCCAAGACATACTTTCAGTGTTTTCACAGCACAGCAAGAGCCTTTTGAAATCTTATGTTCGAATTCCACAGCAATTTCACTCATATCCGTTGATGCCACATGCCAAACATGTCTCCACTGCAGTGTTGGTTGAGTGGCCTTGCTTGAATGTGATGGTTTTAGACTAAAGTGTGGCTGACATCATAAAAGCACTTTACGTTTTATCTATACATCATCAGGTAGCTTTATGATATTGAAGCAGATGACATATTAAATCTTATATGCACATAAAAATGTCTGTTACCTTTAGCCACTTTTAATCACTTGGTGTACCTTTTGCACAGTGTTTTCCATCTGCAGGTTTTTGTAAGCTGATTTTTTTGCAATCAGCACACGAACATTGATTGAATAATAGACAGAGCACAAGGTATAACATCCCCTTGTCTGTCTATCTTCAACAAAACAACAACACAAAACAACACAAAATGTCATCTCCTACAGACATTCCAGCTTGTTACTATGGCAACAGAATGTCACTAAGATGATTTGAGTGCTTACACTGAATGAATCTAAGCTGGACCAGAATGGTGACTGTTACCGTGCTCCAATGAGAACATGAACACTTTGCTGAGGAGATGACTCATTGTCAAGAGACACAAGTGAAAATGTGCTGCTTGAACAATAAAAGGTATCTGTTGAAGCATAAATAACCAAAATGATATGGATCCTTTAGCTTTAGTTCCATGAAGACTCAGACAGTTGTAGATGAAGAGATCTGTATTCTATACTGTCTATCAGAAATGTCTAGATGTTTTTCGGCACAAATAAAATTACAGGCACAGAGCTGCACATACTTTATGCTGGCAGTTCAAGCTCAAATCACAAATTCAGTCAAGTGGTCTGGAGCACTTGTGGAGTTCTGTTTCATTTACATAAAAAAATTAATACTGTGGGAGGTTTTGTGAATGTTGTGACTTACTAAAAATCTTTCTTATGATAAAATGTCTTATCATGGGATCTTGCTTTGTTGTGAATATATACAAAAATTGTTGTTCTTATGTGTTACTTGTGTTGCAAGCTGACATCTAGGAGGCACATAACCCTAGCTCATCATGACTCATTTGTGGAGTAACACCATTTAGTCAATTTGTCAATATAAAAATCTCATTCTTCATTAGTAATTATCTTGTGATGTAAAGGTTTATAAACTTGCATCACAACCCCATTCTTTGAAAGCTTGCAATATTTTGTGAAATTTCATCTATGAAGGCTACAGACACATTACCCGTTATTTTAGTCCAGAAAACCCCAATTTTTCAGTGCATTATTGTCACATACTACCTGTCATAACTTTCCCTTAAATGTCACACTTGCATTGAAACAACTGAGCATTATCTTTTAGCTATATGCATTTACATATTAAGCTATTATTAATCAAGCTGACAACAAAACCATCACTGGCATTAGTCATGCTGTCAAATGGTGTCCATTTTGCAGAACAAATCTCAGAAAAAAAACATTGCCAAGGTCAACATATGCATGTTGGTTGGTTACTTCTTCAGATGGCAGTACTGGTATCATGAAGAAAAATAATGTACAAACTATATATGCTATGTATTTTGTAAACTAAATACACTATACCTTGGAAGTTGATAATAACAAGTTTGACAAAGAACCATATTTGTATTATTACTGGACCTAGCTAACATTAGCTAAAGTGGAGAAAGGCAAAAGTAAACCAGAACACTATACACATACTTACATGCACTTTTTTGCGCAACATTTAAAATTCTAAAAAAGCATTTTACTGATTTTTTTATTCTGTTTTTGTTTTCTAACAATGAAATGCAATATTTCAATACTGGCACTATATGCCTAATTTAAGACACCAGAAAAAGTGTTACTGATCCATATGATTTTATCATTGTAATATTAACAAAATCTTGAAAGAAATTTTAAATGTTATATCTTTCAAAAATACTACCATATTTCAGCTATTCACAGGTGAAAGAAATATATATGTTTGATTTCAGAGCATCTATCTTGGTCATAAAGTTTGAGGTCAGAGCTAAGCTGCGGGAAAGGAAAGGATTTCTGCTTTTTTTCCAGTTTATTGCCCTGTTGATGATTTGCCGGCTTTTTTTGATAGAAAGGAAAAAACTCCTGAAGCAAGGCTAGATAGGACATTTCTCTTGTTATTGCTGTTTCAGAAAAGTGCTTGAAAACATACTGTATTGCTGTTTGTTCTCCCCACTATCTCTAAGTGAGAAGCATAGCATGGGTTTATGTGGGCAGTATGAACTTCTCCACCTGTATCATGTCAGGACTAACTGTTGAACAAGTGTTGTGCTGTTCTTCTTAAGAGGTTTTCTCCCTATAGGAGAAAATAGGTCTATAATTACTTAAAAATGACTGAGAAGATGCCCTTCCAAATATTCAGTTTTTTTTAAAAATATTTTATAAACATAACAAAGTACATTTCCACCATTTTAACTAGAGTACCTATGTAGGAGAGTTTAAGTTTAAGATGCATGCATAGTGAATTATAAATAAATAGTAACATTGTTTAATAATTATTTTTAATAATAAATCAATACATATATAGTGTGTTTATTTACATATGAATGACTGAGGAGATGTGGAAGAAGGACGAGGGTGTGCAGGGGGTGCAGGATGGTTAATGGTGTTGTCCGTTGGTAGTCTTTGGGGCTGGAGTATGTAGTAGGGAAGTAGAAAGTGTGGCATTAAGTAAGCGTATATGACAAAGTCCCCATGCTTTGCCACGGGTCTCCATTTATATTCGCCCCTCTCCTCGATGATGGTGACTTATTTATCATAATCAGGTGCAACTCGTTTCAGGCACTACCTTCCCCTCTCTGTGAGTAGAGCTGATGCTGTCCAGGGTGCTGAAGCACCCCAGCAGATGGAAGGGCGCTGTCTGTTCAACACCTCCACCACAATCAAAAGGCCTTTAACTAAAATTATATACCTCACTTCCCAGGAAACTATTAAGAGCAGTCCTGCTAGAAATGCCCTTAAACTGAAGTGACATGTATGAAAATCACTTTTTTAATTTGAGCACCTCAAAATCTTTCAAAGAACTGAACTAGATTTATGTCTCCTTGATATGTAAGGTAATGGTGCTTTGTTATAGCACGATAAATGGAGCTCATCACTTTAGGCAGAATCATGTAACTTACTTTAGTTACCTCTGCACTTACTTTACCTCTACATTTACTTTATCTCTGCACTTACTTGAAAAAAATCTCTGCTTATAAATTATTTTGCTTTTATTGCTTTTTAAATATATTTTTCAATGCTTAAGTCTGTATGTAGGTATTATTAAAATAACATGCCATTTTTAGTTCAAAGCTACTTTTCACATCAAAATGTAATTCACAATATATTGCCATTTCTGGCAAAAGCTGTGCATAAATAAGCTGCAGTTTTGTTGCTTTTTATGTTTCTATGTCCGTAGCAATCAAATAAAGCTAATAAAGTTAAAAACTGCTGTAATACTATTTTTCTTTATTTTGTCATTTTAAATAACCATGACAACTAATATGTAATTTACAATTACTTATATGCTCATACTTAAATAATTAAATATTTGTACTAACTGAATTACGACCTTAGTAAGTGAATTATTTCCTCAGTAAGGCTGTACTCTTTCCACCCTTGACTAGAACTTCTGATCTCTAACTTCTGTAGTTAGTGTACACCAGAACTAAGCTCTGGAGCCTGAGATGCCCTCCATGTGTAAGAAAAGACTGGTTTCATCGTATCTACAAAATCTGAGTGTGGTAGCCATGAGCAGTGACACCTGACCTGCAGAACTCCTCATGCAACATGACAAGAAACTCGCAGCCTGAACACTTCTTTCAGCTACCGTCTTACACTTGGGACTAGCACTGGCAGTAATATGTTTGTTGTTCAGTGACAGAAAGGTTAAGTAAGGACAAACTGAGCTTTCTGTCACTACAAGCCAATGACTTACTCACAGAAAACAGTGAATTGAGTATGATTTTGAAACATCACTGGCAGGATTGGAGGTAGCTGGAAATGCAGACCAACAATGAGGATAGATTTGAACTGGACAGTCAAATGAGAAACTGTCATTTAAAATCAAGAGCTTTTAAATGATGGTGGTCTTATAGCTACAAACGTATCTGCCACAGTACCTGTGGCAGGACTTTTCATTCCATATATTCAATGATTCATTGCATACTTTCAGTTTCATTTTATATATTCAGAGTTTGATACTGCTGGCCTGAGGAGGGGACATGCCAAAGGGACATGGACGCAGAAGTGCCATGTCCATGTTGGGCTAGCATTAATTGCTAGCATTAAGCTAGCATTAATTGTTAATTAATGACATGGTTCAGCGACAGCATCGTGGAGACAGGTACCCAGATTTGCAATGTGATAACATTTTGCTTGTACATAACCACAGCTTTTACCAGCAAAACTAAAGGTTAGGGTTAATGTGTGTACAACAACACTGACTAGTCTCTGGTGGTCTCGTGTTACTGCTCACCACTGCAGAAGTTTAGATACTGCAGAGGACTGTTAGATACTGACCCCTTTGCTTGCCACAGGAATTCAACACCATCCCACCCCATCCAGAAATAATGCTAGCAACATGCTGACTTTCTGAACTTTACAGAGCCTTCAGTGAGCTCCAAAACTCACACCCACAACCATACAAATCAAAAAGTAATTTCTCCTTAAATTTAATCAGTATGTGGACTTCAGGCATGCTGAACAGTGTTTAAATAAACATCACTGGAGTGAACCACACTGAGTCCTGCTCCCACCTTGGCTACTCAGACAACATCTCTGTAATGCTGGTACGTGTTTAGGGTGCTGCAACTTATAGCAGCTTTACCATCCTGGATTAATACACAGCGTCAGTGACTGGCTACATCAGAGAGGGCCAACCAATCCCGGGCCATCATGTCATGCTCAGAAAACCCACTGTCACTTCCAGGATACTGGTTACATACAACACATGTGGCAGTGCATTTGGACCATCACCAACATCTACGTGTGACAGTTTTACTCTCTTACAGATGCACTGCAATACTTCTATGTGCTGTTTCAACCGCAAAATGACATGGTGACAAGACAAAACCACATGACTCCCCATTGACCCAGTGCTCTGTCTGATCAACTCTGTTTAGAGTCAGAAGCTGATGACACATCAGTAGGAATAACAAGTAGGAATCACTATCCACTGAACAGCAATGGGTCCTCAGTGTAGACTGTATCATGACAAACTTCAGACCTCCTCCAATCCTCACCACATTCCACACAGGGAGCACAGAGAGCATTCTCTATTATGGCATGGTATAGAATATGTTCCATTTTGGATCCTGTCTCTTCAGAGGATAGTGAAGACAGCTGTGAAGATTATCAGGGTTTCTCTACCCACTCCATGAACACTGATACCAGACACTGCAACCTCAAAGACAAAAGCATTGTGGATGACACCTCTATATACATACATACACACATACAGAAAGTATCTAGAAATGGTAATCAGACCTATGATACAGATGAGAAACATACAATAGATTCAGCTACTTCAGCTAAGCTAAAGTACTCCTTTAGTATTATCCACAACTGGAATTCATTTTTCTCTAGCAGCTCATAATTGTGTATGCTTTAACTCTTGGACAGCTGTGCACACAGTTTTTAAAAGTTTATTTTACTACACCTTTTCACCAGTGTGCAATTACTCCTATGGGAGGGGAACATACAATAAAATGTAGGAAATGAGAGCACATTCAATGGGAAAGGTAAGCCAGTGCATGGATATTCGCTTTTAGAGGAAGAATGTGTTTGCTCACTCAAGCTCTGAGCTCTGTTTGCTGCTAGGATTAAGAAGTAAAAAAAATCTTTATTGAATCGATTATAGCATGTCTAACATCCAAAAATGTTCGAATGGTCCTTTAAGCTCTTCCTTTTTGCCGCTTTGTACATTTTAGCTCAGTAACAAGCCAAGGCCACACGTGAAAAAATAATCAATAATAATGGCCAGCTCCTTTATTTGAGCTTTTAGGGAAGTAATGTGCTCTCTACAGTAAAGAGAGTAAACCATTATACAATCCTTGCAGTCAGGCTCTTGTTCCTAAATGATAAACAAAACATTATGTATCATGATTATTTGATTCACAATGAATTTTCTTAATGAATTGTTCATGATTTATCATTATCACTGTCATCATTATTGTTCAAGAGTCTTTTGTATACTTTGCATGCTGTCCCAGTGTCTGCCTGATTTTTTTCAGGCAGTTTTCAGGCAGTTTTCAAGACTGGCATGTCAGTTGAATTGGGGATGATACATTGCTTTTACTGGGAATATGTGTGTTTGCTGTGTTATTGACTGACAGCCTGTCTAGGTTGTTTCTCTGCCTTTTGTCCCATAAGTGCTTGGATAGGCTCCAGCACCCCCTGCAACCCTGGTTATTATAAGCAGTTAAGATAATTGATGGATTATCATTATTAATGGCTGGTTTACTGAACACTGAAAACTTTTCCGTTTCAACAGTTTAGTTTGCATCAACTTCTAGAGACAATTCGTAGCTTTTTGGAAACAGCTAGCTACCCAGCATTTGAATGCAGTGGATGTTGTTAATCATGCAGTATAACAATTCCTATAAAAGTTTATATATTTAGACTTTATTTGTTTCTTATTATATATATTCTAGATTATAAGGAAAACAAGGAATGTTTAATTTAATGAATACATTTAATGTAAAATGCAAATTTTTTTAAAGTGGCAAAATGTTTTATCACGCCTTGTCAGAAGCAGGAACTCTCTTTTGCTGTAGTACTCTAATGGGTACCTACATTAACGAATTGGTACGCACCCAAATTCAAAATTTTGTACCTTATCATGGGCACTGAAAACTCCTCACCCCACCAGTCGCGCACGTGCATAAATAGATAGATTTTCTTTTAACTTCACTTTTGGCCAGGGCCAAATGGTGCTGAACTTGCAAACTGACTTTTAACCTAAATTAAATTACATGTCTAGTCACCTATGAGATTATTTGACACCCAAACAATTAAATCAACTTTATAATATGATGGGTGTGCCTGCTTTCTCGCCACTAACTGGTCAAAATGAGGATTGGATGCTGGCAGAGCCACTCAGGGCGAGTTTCTGAGTTCAGCCTGTTTCTGTGGCTGTCAAGAGAGAAAAAGTGTCTCACTCAGATCCGTGGAACAGGGGCAGGTCACTCCTCTCTGGACTGGCGAACGGATCTCGTACCGGGGCGGGCCATGAAGTCAAGGGGGCGGGGCACGCAGTTACAGAAGCGCTGATATGAAACCTGCTCTGACTGAATTTTGATTGGTGCAGAAGTGAGCCTCCGCGGACGGCAGGAACCATATTTTTAAACATCATTATTATTTTTCTTTTTAACGTTTTCCCTTCCTGAGTGGTGGCACTTAGAGAAGGAGTATGAAGTTACTCAGATTAGGTTGACATTTGCACAGTTAAGTGCGCATTTTTTGTACCACATACACCAGTTCTTGCTTGCGTACTGCTTTTGTCGATCCCTGTCTATATGAGCTATGCATGCAATAAAAAGAAAAAAAAAACATTGTGTTAACATTATATCCATCTATTTAGATTTCAGTTTTTTTGGTCCCACGCATTTGCGGTTAAGGAGCATTTTAGTGCGTCCAAATGGAGCTGTGCTGATTTACATAAATCGGTCTATAAGGCACAGGAAGGTTAAAACATGTTTATGGTAAATAAAAACACATGTATGTCACAAGTGGACAAAAGCAAAAACTGGTCATTTTTAAAGAGGTGGATAACTCTATAAACATCTGTTGTAGTTTTGTGACTTTTGCGTTGTATTCAAAGGCAAACAAGGGGCTCTTCTGCAAACTTGCTGGCATTTATGTCACCTAATAATCATTTACAGGTTAAAACACAGAGTGGCCTCCAAACTTCTCTTCCTTCAGTAAATATTTCTTTAACCCTCAGGCAGGCAATTAATCATGTAAATTGCCCTTCATTTCCCCGCTGGTAAATGTGGTCCATAGGGACCACTATAGCAAGTGATGCTAAGCACTGTTCTCTCATAACAAAATGAGGCTGACACCGTTATTGGTCCACTTTTTAGCCTCTGGCTTTTGGGATATATGACATATTTTGAAGATCTTGAAATGTACTTTGACACACCTTGAGGTTGAAATGCATGTATTTCAATCATGTGTAAATACCGGAACAGAAATGTATCTTAGCAAATGTTTCTGACATGAACCACCACCATTACTTGCAATTACTTAAGTGTCGGTGACCTCTCAATATTATGGTCAAACTGTATAATTTAATTGAGAACATCTATGTTTCTAAGGAACACTTACTGAAATGGGGGGCAACATTAGGGACAGGTTTTAGGTAAGAAATCTGAACTCCTGTTCAAGTTAGAAGCATTAGCAAGAGGCTCAAAAATGTGTGTGCATCTACTTCAACCTAGTTTTGCACTTTTGCACTCCCTACTTGTACCTTTACTCCTTACAGTGGCAAACTGATTCCCGCTGTTCTTTCTTAGGAAAAAATTTAAAGTAAAAACAATTCCCACATCTGTTCCTTGAGTCCTCCAGAGGAAGTGCATCAGCCATGGTTTCTGACAGAGAGCAGCTAAAAGCTTGAGGGAGTAGCTACATGCTGCAGCCCATACCTGTGGAGAAAACTAAGAGGCCGAATACAACATGATTAATGAGAGCACTGCTGATTGCTCATCTACTGTCTGGCCCTCTGGATTACCACCATCCTTCAGCTCGCCACTGCGGACCAGGCAAAAAATTTATCCAATTACAATTACACCTCAGTAATGCAATCCAGTGCTTTTTTTCCTTTTCTGTGTAATTGATTGTGTTTTTATAAATCTTTATATAGCATTGTGTTTTGTGTCTGAGGTGCACATGTCTCAGCCTTTTGACACATGCTAAGACACTGTTATGACACATCTCAGTAAAAAGACAATATGTGAGGAAAAAATACGCTATTACCTTAAATTGATTTCGAGTAAAGAAACTCAGTGAAGAACCATGCAGAAATAAGGTGAAGTGAGCTTTCAAGTAACGGCTTGAGTGAAAGTATAACATTTTAATGCCTTTTGGATTTAGAGGTACCCTCCTAATTGATGAGTGAGGACTGTTGTTTAGCTGCTAGAGGTTTGAACGTCCTCCAAATTTCGGAGAACTGTTTTTTTAAATTGTCAAAAATTGTAAAAGTAAAGCTGTGCTGTTGATTCCAATATGTCTGTTATTGGTTCAGAAAAATGAATAAGTTGCTTTTTCAAATGGAGCTTATACATCATCTGTAAATTTACTGTGTATTTCCTTTTTTATTCGTTATTATCAGGACTCAAATGTCACATATCATTACAAGCAAGTGTAGTCATTAACGCTCCACGCTCAATTATTTTTCAGTGTGTACTTACATGACAAATGCTTCTTCACGAGAGGCTTTTTTAAGTGCTGTTGCACTCATCTGAGTCATTACAGGTCTGCTGCCAGATTTCTCTGAGACTGCTTTGTAACAATATAAAAGCACTTCGGAGATTAAATGATTTTATATGTGTTGGTGGTGGTGACCTAGTGGGTGGGATACTTGCCTCTGGTGCAAGAGGTGATAGGTTCAACTCCTACCTTCAGCACTACCATTGGGTTCCTGAGCAAGACCCTTAACCCCAAGTTGCTCCAGGGAGACTGACCCCTGTAGTTAGGGAATGGAAGTCGCTTTGGATAAAAGCATCTGATAAAATGCTGTAAATGTAAAATGCTGTAAATTTGTAGTAAAAATGTAAATTATCTTTTTGCATATTTGGGTGCACATTAATCTTGCCACAAGCAATAATGCAAAAAGATCTTAATGCAAAAAGATCATATTTTTGGACACCCAGGTATAAAATATATGCACCCCTTTTAGCTTTCAGAATTATGGTGTGCTTGCCAGCATGTTCATACAGTATGGGCATGTAAATCATAGCCACAAGTGTACAGTGCAACGAGCAACTATTTTAAATCACTTATAGGTGAACAAAGCATGCACATAACTTCTTTTCTTATGCAGGCTCATCGTTGTTCCTCTCAAGTGCCTTCTCATTTTAACAAACCATCTTACAATATGCAGTGATGACTCAAATATGCCTGCACATATTTTGCAGTTTCAGCCTCTTCAGAAGGCTTTTAGGAATCGAGAATAACAGTCTATACAATGATATGTAAGTAGCTCAGCATCTTTGTTGTTGCCACCATAGTTTAAAATGTCGAATGCCTAACAAGTGAATTTTATTACCTTAGTTCTGTTCTTAGTTCTCTTCTGTTTCTGCCAAGAAAACTAACTTAGTGCATGCACAAGTCTGTGAGGAAAAGCTGCTATTTAGTGTTCATTTATTCCTAAAGGTAGCACTGCAAATTTGATGGGCCATGTGGATATGGATATTGCATTAGCTCAGCTTCTTTTTGCACTTTGCAGTCTTGATGAATGACGGAATTGTCAAAACAACTTCATCCCCCAATATCTCCCCAAGTCTGGTGCCCAAAGTCTGAGGTTAAGTATATCATTTTCTTGAAAGAGTCTCTTGTGATCTTGACACAGCAGGAGTCAAAGTCTCAGAGTGGCTGCCTTTAATCTTGGTTTATATGAGATTAACTGAGAGAGAGTTTAAGAGGGTAAGAGAGGGAGTGAAACTGAGAAATACTTGTCAGCTACTCCTCCTTCAAGTCCCCAGCTGAGTGAGTCTGAGACGCTGATCCTAATGCATGCTCTACAGAGAGCAGGTTTACACTAGTTACTGCGGTGTGTTTACACCTTTTACTTTACATAACTAACCACCACTGGCAGGTTGAAGGCTAACAGATGCCTGTTTTGACTAGCATTGTACTAAATAATGAGGGGTGCCACTCAGGTGTATGTTGACTAATCTGCTGATGGTTTAGTTTTGTATAATTCAGAAATCAGAGGTTCTTAAGGCAAAAGGCAGGGAAAGCATCCAGGACGGGTCAACAATCCATGATAGGTAACACTCATTTTCAAACAATCACGATTCACCACTTCATCAGATGTTTATTTATTTGGAGGGAAACCCACCCAGACAAGGGGAGAACATGCAAACTCCACACAGAAAGGACCTTTGGCCACCCAGCTGTGTATTGAAAGTTAAACATTATTTCTTCAATTGCATAGAATCATAGAAATAGAGCATGATCTGAGAATGGGAGCAATTGCTGTGTTTAAAAGTGCCATAGTTGAAATGTTGAATTGCCTCCATTAAAGAAAACCTTGTAGTCCCCATTAGCAATTCAAAGGCTCTCAAGCAACAACGTTCCCTCACCAATGACTGAAACAATTTGTGGTAAAACGACAAGGAGTGCCAACCATACGGTCCTAATTTGACAAGTGAATCGGTTGTATTGCTGTGTCCTTTTTTTCCTTTTGCCGTGACAAATCAATGCATGTGGGTGGGCATCACTCTGCTCTGCGAGGCCCACACTGTCACCTCAATTACTGTTCTTTATTTGAAGGAATTAAATGTACCTGGACCCAGCAGGCTACCATAATGGTGGTGGCCAGCATGTGTGCGTGCAGTGTTTTTAGCAGAGGCGTTTTTTTTTTTTTGCTTTGTTTTTGGTGGTTTTTTGAGGCTGGCTCATATCCTAACTCACTCACAGAATGGCAGCAATCAGCCCATGAGGGACTTTGTTCTGAAGTACCGAGTGGCCTCGTTTGTTGGATTACATCAGTATTGCTAGCCCAGGGGAGTTTAAAAAATGTGACAGTGTAGACAAAATGTGCCAATGTAGACAATGTTGTCAAGTTTTTTTAGAAAGACATTCTCAAGTTTTTCTACAAGTCCTTGAATAGACCCAAGACGTTCATGGTCTTCCATGCCTAAGAAGAACTCACTTGTGCACACTTTGTGTTTGTTTCATTTTCAGTTTCAGCTTCAGTATAACTTGGTCATTCACATTTTAGATCTGAACAAGTGTGGCAGAACATTTGAAGGTGATCTACTCAGAAACTTCACAATAGCACATTTATAAAGCAATATTTGAGTATTTATGAACAGTTCACCATTACTGACAAGATGCCATTATATGGTTAATGAAGTGAAAGATACTGTAGTGATATAAGAAACCTTACATTCTGTTCATAACAATCTTATCAGACAGTATTACTAGAATTACTAGAGTAGGGAGTGCCCCATTTTTTTGATGATCAAAGCTATCCCCTGCTTCTCATCACAGCACAACTAAGAGAGTTCCTTATATATGTTGCCAGAGTCTTGTTTAGCAGGTAGATGTCAAGCACAATTGCAGATTCCACATCCGTGGTTCTTTGTTCACCTCCCTGGTTCTTTTCATCACTTCACTCAATAGACTGAACATTTCGAACGTGTAGTCTAGGTAGGTGCGACCAAGCATCAAGGCACAAAACCAATCAAGCTCCTGTGATATTCTGGTACTTTACGTCAAGGTTCTCGTCACTCGTTATCTTCAGTTCTGAAAGTGGGTGTTATTGTCTCACTTCTCTAAAACATGATTGTTTTTTAGCAGATGACAGCCTATCAGAAATCACCAGTAGTGTTACGTCACGTCTGTACACTGTAACACTGCAACGCCAGATGGGCAGCAGTTAGCTCAGACAACTTTGAGAACAGCTTCTGCTTAAGATAAATAAGGACTTTTACAACTGTTGTATAGACTTTGCTGGCCAATAAGGTGTGTGTGTGTGTGTGTGTGTGTGTGTGTG
>JBBPDC010008767.1:0-13604 GCA_037974485.1 Hemigrammopetersius urotaenia | reverse complement strand
GTGTGTGTGTGTGTGTGTGTGTGTGTGTGTGTGTGTGTGTGTGTGTGTGTGTGTGTGTGTGTGTGTGTGTATGCGTGTGTGACTCTTTTCCTGTGACTTGTGCAGACATGGATAATTGGGTCAGTGTGTCTCTTTCGTGTTATGTTGCTTTAGATGCCACAGGTACATGAAGGGAGGTGCTTTTATGCCACTATTCTGGGAAAATGCCTGGCATTAGTAATTACCACCAGCCATGTACATCAATTGATTTTCTGGCAGAGCTGCAGATCCCAGAATCCCATGGTGGGTAAGTGAGTGATAGAGAGAGAGAGAGAGAGAGAGACACGGGGGAACAGAAAGAGCAGACAGTCAGACACAGACGTTGTTCTTTGTCCTAGATTTGAGTACCCACCGTGTTATTGAGCGAGTTGTTACCCCTGGCACCGGTAAACATGGCACCATTTGATCACTGTTGAAGCTTGTGATCTTATTTCTTTTTTTTTTTTTTTTTATCAGACTCCATTACAGAAACAAGAGTTTGGTTTCCATCCTGCATATCTGATAGGAAGTAGTTTTCTTACTTACGTCAACCCTTCCCTCTCTTCTCCACCATATCCTAGGTATCGTGTCAATCATGACACTCTCGGCTTTGGCATACGAGCGCTACATTCGAGTGGTACACGCCAAGGTCGTAGACTTCCCCTGGGCCTGGAGGGCCATCACGCACATCTGGCTGTACTCTCTGGCCTGGACTGGTGCTCCTCTCCTGGGCTGGAACAGGTACACTCTGGAGGTCCATCGACTGGGCTGTTCCCTGGACTGGGCCTCTAAAGATCCCAACGATGCATCCTTCATCCTTTTCTTCCTCCTTGGCTGCTTCTTCGTCCCCGTGGGAGTCATGGCCTACTGTTATGGGAATATTTTATACACGGTACACATGGTGAGACAAACTTAAAAGCTATAATAATAATATACTTTACATTCTAGCATAAACTTATAAAGTAGCTTACGGTAAGAATATCCATGCACTGCCTACAAATCTGATCTTTTTTCCCAGGTGTTGCTAGGTTAGACACATTTAAACCGTGGGGAACTCCTGTTAAGCCTGAGGATGATGTACCACACTTTAGTTAGAACGGGTTTAAAATGCTAACTGCTATGCTACCACGCTTGACTACGCTTTCGTAGGTAATAGAAGCATAGCAGGTTGAAAATGACACCGGTGAATATGCTGCCATGCCCTATGACACACTTTCTATGAAAGAATATATTCATGGGCCGAGCATGGGCTTATCATGTTATGTTGTTGCTAATTATATTGTCCCTCTTTCTCTTTATACACGGTACATGTACCGTCCCCCCTCCTACCTCTTCCAGACCTTTATCATGCAAGTTTAATTCCCTTCACTTCTTTGTACAGATAAAAACAGCGGAAACACTGAGAGAGCTGGTCTGTACTTACTGTCAGCATAGCCCCACTCGCCCATTTGACCCTGATACCATCAGCAGTATGGATTATGTGGGCAAATGCACACTGGAGAGCTGAGCACCCTGTGTTTTGACCAGCTCTGTTTTTAATGAATTATTCATGACTCATAGGAAGCAAGTCATTACTTTGGGCGAATCTGAACACCCTACCTGCTCCAGTTAAGTCACGGAAGACCCCATGTATATGGACATACACACTTAACACACACACTCTTGCTCATGCACATAAATTACCATGAAAATACACGCACCCCTGGAACACAGCAGTGATTCATGACTCCATTCACTCTTTTAGATGCTCTGATTTATGGCTGCAGTTTCCCAGACAGTCAGAATAGCCTGATCGGGGCGCACTTTGAAAATGTCTTGATGGCTTATAGAACAAGCCATAAGTGTGTCAGGAGCCAGATGGTGGTGGCGAGGATGGATTACCAGATGCGGTGGAAAGTGGGTGTTTACAGCTTGCCTGGCCATTGAGGGGATGAATGAAGGGAGGAAGAAATTGTGCACGTGCAACACGTGCGCTGCTGACTCGCTAGTTAAACAGTTAAAAAGACATTAGTGTCCATGAGGTGCTCCGTTTATAAGCACTGCAGCCATAATGATCGTAACCTTAGCCAGTATAATTGCAGTCCTGTCATTTGCAGGCAGTAATGATAGGTGCTCCAGAACGCCACAATTTTGGCCAATACACAATAATACAAACACGCCCCCTACTGGTGACCTAATTCTGTGCCTGTAATTGTGCCCTTGAGGAAAGTGTGCCAGTCTGAGCCATGCTCAGCTTTACACAGCAAATTCTTGCGGCTGACCTTGAGTAGCTGTGTTCTGCAGATCCTGGCAGTAATTAAAGATTCAGGTGAGGAAAGATTGGGTTTAATTAAAAGAAGCTTCCTCCTGGGAACACACAGAGACACACACACACGCTCATCAAAATACAGTTGACAAAGCGAGGTCACATTTAAACATATCTGATGGTATTTTCAGACATTTTTTGATACGTCTCAGTGTGAGAACAGAGGCAGACCCCATTACTTTTTATTGACAAGAGTGAATATAAAATCTCTTGATGCGTGTGGAAAGATGTTTAAATGATTGCGCTGAATAGAGGTGATTTAATTTTATGATTGTCTCTCCATTTATGCTTCAAGCTGCGGTCCATTGAAGACCTGCAGACAGTGCAGATCATTAAGATCCTGCGCTATGAGAAAAAAGTGGCGGCGATGTTCCTGCTGATGATTTTCTGCTACCTGGTGTGCTGGACGCCGTACGCCGTGGTGTCCATGCTGGAGGCGTTTGGCAAGCAAAGCATGGTCTCCCCCACCGTCGCCATCATCCCCTCCTTCTTCGCCAAGTCCAGCACGGCCTACAACCCCGTCATATACGCCTTTATGAGCAGGAAGGTGAGAGACTTGCACTCCGTCTCCATTTCAGTGTTAGGACTGTTTACAAAGAGCGCTTTGCAATAGCTGTCACAAAGCAGCTTTATAGTGCAGGTACAAACCCCACAAGGATCAAAGTGAAGATGGAAGTGACAGGAAGAGCAAGAAGAAGAAACGCTGAAGGAGAATTGATCCTCCTTGGGGCTGCATCAGATAACAGAGTAGTACAAGCTTACAAGAAAAAGAATGAATTGCTTACAAGAATTCATTTGTAGGCCTGTTTGTAATGCACTCTCTAATAATAAGCATTACTTTGCATTGGTTCTAGGCTTGGCCATGTGGATCTCATATGGTTCTTTTCACACTGCAAAAATGAATGTATATTGGAAACCTCTTTGGGGTTCCTCAGCTTGCCACACTTTGGGGAGCCCCCAGGAACCCCTTTAAAATAGGAGGCTCTCTTACAACAGTAGAAGCAGGCTGCCTGATGAAATATCCAGTAGTTTTCCTGCAAGAGTTTAGATTTTTTAAGAGTTCATCCAGCAACACCTTGGTAGAGGTTTTTTGGAGGCACCTAACTGAACCTAAGACAGATTAGAACCTGCTTAAATGTATACTTAAGTTCTTTCATTACCCCTTTGGATATTCAAGGCACCTTAGCTTTTAACAGCATAACTGATTGGAACCCAAGAAATGAAGTAGAGGTTCTTTTAGCCTAAAACGTACTTCACACTTGTCTCTTGTTGACAGTTCTTTTGACAAACCATTCTTCTGTTTTGTCGTTTCAAAGAGCCATATCCATCTTCATTTTAAGAATGCCTTTGTAAAATAGTTACAAACATAAGATGCTTTAAAAAAAAATGCAATCAGGTACTCTAGGAACTTATCAATACATTATAAGGGCCTCAAATCACCTCTCTATGATTTACTACAGGAACATTTGAAAGCTGGGAAGCTCTTGTGGGGAAACTTTAACTCACTGGATTCCATCAAGCATTCTGCTTCAGCTATCTTAGGTTCCTAAAGAGACCTCAAAGGGAGCCTCCAGTATTCATCTTTACTATATACTTAATGAATTTAATAAAAGGATGGAGACAGTAATGAATCAGTAAGCAAACAAGACCAAAGTAGAAAGGTTAATACAAATACCTACAATATACCACTGCAAAAATGAGAACTGCTGACAGTATTTCTCCTGATTTCCAAATAAAAATATTATTCTTTCACAATTTTAAAGGAAACAACAAAACACCAAAATAAGAGAAATTATGCCGTTTTTACAGAATTTAAATAAATTAAAGAAAACAAATCTCTGGTTCTCTCTTAAACAAAATGGCAATAATGAGCTTTGAGGAGCTTCTAGTAGTGTTTCACCGTCCAATTGGTCTCAGTGTGAGAGGAGAGAGTCGATTACAGCAGTGTTTTCTACTTTTCCTCATTAAATAAGATGTGATTCAGCTGATCACTAATCAGTCCCACATAAAGCAGAATGAGGTGCTTGTGTAGGAATTTAACACACTTGCATTGGATGGTTGCCTTAATCATAGAGATGCTGATTTAAAAATAAACTGTAGTGCTACTAGTCAAATATTCTTCTCTCTCTCTGCTTGTGTGTTTCTGGGCAGTTTCGCCGCTGCATGCTGCAGATGCTGTGCTCCCGCCTGACGCGCCTGCAGTGCAGCATCAAGGACCGCCCCCTGAAATGCTCTGACCGGCCCATTCGGCCCATAGTGATGTCACAGAGCCGTGACCACCGGCCCAAGAAGAGGGTGACCTTCAACTCCTCCTCCATTGTGTTCATCATCACCAGCAACGACACACACCCTCTGGACATCCCCTCTAAGTGCAGTAAGGCATCAGAGGTCAACGTCATACAAGTGCGCCCTATCTGACCCTGCCGGGGAGGCCATGGTGGGGGCATGGTGATGATAAACTGTCCCTGGGTCCTTCCATACTGTGAAGAAATACTTGTGAAGCTAAATCTGATTGCTCCTTATGAACTATAAACCTATTTGACACATGCCTATGAAGAGGGTTTTTTTGTTGTTGTTTTTCCAATGCCATAGGCTCTCCTCTGTATGTGTGTTGTAGTCAGTGTTAACTGCTTAATTAGTTCACTGTGCAAGCAGTATATTGATTTATTTATTGATGTACCAATGCTACTGTCATGCATTGCTCATTTTGCTTGGAAGGTAAAAGAAGGCTACATTTCTCTAAAGCAGGGGTGTCAATCTCTGGTCCTGGAGGGACAGTCTAATGAGTTGAAACAGGAGTTTCTGAGCAGGGAAATCACCAAAACCTGCTGGACCGCGACCCTCCAGGACTGGAGGTTGACACCCCTGCTATAAAAGCCTGTTCTGTCTTAGAGAGGGATGTGTGGACCCTTTTCATGTGAACCTGGAACCTGTGCTGACTTCCTCTACAGCTTACAAAACTGCAATTATATTTTATTTGTGAAGACTAGCTTTATATATCTTGAGCAACCCGCTGCATGGCCACTTTAACTTACTCTTCTCAAATGCCGGGTGGCGGTAGCTCAGTTGGTAGGATACTTGCCTCCGGACCAAAAGGTCATGGGTTCGAATCCTATCTTCAGCACCACCACTGGGTCCCTGAGCAAGACCCTTAACCCTAAGTTGCTCCAGGGAGACTGTCCCCTGTAGGTAGAAAATGGAAGTCGCTTTGGATAAAAGCGTCTGATAAATGCCGTAAATGTAAATACAGGAACCATTCTCAGTTTTCAGGTCTTGAATCAGTATGCAATTCACAACTGTGCCTCACTCTGAGCAAAATGGCAGCAGTGAGTACCTCAAGGACTGTATAAAATACAAATAAAGGATAGTATTTTTCATACGGGACTGAGTGAAATGGATGGGGACAGAAGTTTGCTGTAGATGATGCTTTGAATGGACGCTTGGTTTGCGAGAACATGAAAAGGGTCCTCAGTCCTTCACTGGCACTGAACGAACCTTTAAAATGGTGGCAAGGACTTTGTAAATGGAAAAAAATGTACATTTCAGGCTACAAGTCATGTACAGAACTAATAAAAAGACTTTCTATTTAGATACATAAGCTTCTCTGCACTCCTGCTTTACTGGGCCTGTCTCCTCGTGTGCAGTCACTGTGAAATGACCTCTGACTTGGATTTCAAATTTAATGGCAAGACTGAGAGATAAGTAAGGTCTATATCAGGAAGAATACAGCACTGATTAGGGCTACAGGGCAGCATTCCAGAAAGAATTAGCATTGCTGACACATAGACACACCTCCACTGTGTATTAGGGGTGTCTGGGGTGTATTCATTTACGAGCGATTACACAAAAACAGCATATGGTGAGCACAAAATGCTCCGCCCTTACTCTATTTAGAGAGACAATCTAATGGAGAATGATTCGACTATAAGCAATATTAATGGGCATATCCTGCGGAGACCAGGCTGTCATCATAAAATGCCCTTGCTAGAAAAATGTAGCCTCTTTTATAAAGACTATATGAGTGTTTGTGTATTAAAAGGCATAGATTTAAGAAAGAGGTCATTAGATGATCTATTATATTACAGATAAGAATAGAAATATACACAGAGATAAGTAATATATTAGGACGAATTCAGTGAATAGCACTGATTAGGGCCACAGGGCAGCATTCCAGAAAGAATTAACATTATTGACACAGACAAACACCTCCATGGTGAACTCTGGGTGTGCAAAAATGAGTTGATAATATTGTAAAGAGCATATGGTGAGCACAAAATGTTCTGCCCTTTAGAGGGACAGTCGAATGGAGAATTTGACTATAAGAAATATTAATGGGCAGAACCCGAGGAGACCAGGCTGTTATAATAAAATGTTCTTGCTTGAAAAATGTGGCCTCTTTTATAAAGACTCTGTGAGTGTTTGTGTGTTAAAAAGCATAGATTTAAGACGTCTAAGAAAGAAGTCAGGATATGCGCTTTAAAACTCTAAAGCTAATTTAATACGTTATTGTGAAAAATCTGCAAGCTTGACACACCCAAGGAAAGTGATAACATTATACAAGACACGCTGAGACACTTCTATTCTACATTGAAAGAATTATTTATTGTTCAGTCGAAGCTGACCCATATTCACAGCACGTGACTGTGCCTGCAGTGAGATCCGAGCAGTCCCAACTGGCCTTATAGTAAACTAGAACAACATTTCTTTAATTAACATTGAATTATTCTGCTAAGAAATTCTGCTTCCCAAACCCAGCCCTCGTCTGGCCTTTGTTCAGTCCAAACCTTTTCAAACACCGCCATCATTTCCTGAATACAAATGCTCTATTGATTTCATGTAATTCCATCTTAAAGGGGCGTCATTGACCTTCTAGAATTCGTAATATAGATTTAAACTGAGACATGTCTCGCTTTGAAACAAGGGCAAAGTTTATTTTCTCTGGCACTTTTTGGCTGGGACTTCTTGGAGAATGGCAAAATATCTTCCTCTTTCATTGGGCTTCTACTTTTGGAGCCACTTGAGGGCAAGAGCCTGGTTCCATAGTTGCTCCACAGTAACCCGAGGCAAACTGGCAGAGTGTTTACGAAGCAGATAAGACCCTCCCACTACAGACATTATTCCGAAGATCCACAGTCCACGAGTGATCACCTGTAGAAGACAAGAGACACTTCATATCAATTAGGTTCTTTGCACCAGTGCCACAGAAGAGCCATGTTTGGAGCACATATTTCAACAAAAAGCTCACTTGAAGCTTCTCACTTGAAAGGTTCTTTCCAAACTTTGGTCCTGGAGCTCCACCTGCTTTCCACATATCATTCTGGTCCTGAAGCCGACCCTTCTTAGCACATTGTAATGTTTTCCCTGATCCCAACACACTTTATTCAACTAATACATTGGGCTGTGAGCCTGGTGGAGCGTAGGATGACCTTGGGTTTGAATCCCAGGATAGCCAGTAGCGCCACACTCTGCTCCCCGAGCGCCTCACTGTTTCACTAGCAGTGTGCTGTGCTGTGTTGATGTATGACAATGGCTCACTTTCACTTCAATAGGCTAATTAATAAGCCTATTCTGGGTTGAAGCAGTTGTTAGAACACTAACATGCTAATATGTGCAAGGCAGGGGACTCCAGTATTTTTTGCTAAATTCAGTTTTCTGTATTAACTCAGCGGTTAAAAAGTAACTAAGTGTAAAGTGTCCATTTGTCACGTAACACAGCGCATAATGTGAACAGCAACCATTTACCCATTCACCAAGTGTATTTACCCATTCACCAAGTGAAGCAGCGGGCAGCCAGGAACACAGCGCCCAGGGAGCAGTGTGTGAGGATGGTACCTTACTCAAAGGAACCTTAGTGGTGCCACTAACAGTCCTTGGGTTCAAACCCCAAACCTTTTGATTACAAGGGCAACTCGCAAGGCCCTGCATTTTGCTCTTGTGTCAGAACTGAGCAATGGTGGCCTTCAGATCCCTACTTCAGCTCTGCAGTATCACTTCAGTGTGTGGTCCAGTGTGTAGTTTCTATGATGTTTTCAGGGTGTTGTTCAGGGTATGATTCTGATTGCTGAATCATTTTGATTTCCCACAGAATACCGGTACTAACAGACCGACGCACAGCACAGAATCTTCATGCAAATAGACACATTGATAAAAATCTTGAATCTAGCTCAGGATCAGATTCTGGCCCGTTCCCTCTCTCGGATCACCTTGCGTCTTTGGAAATGACATTGGCCCACTGACAGAGGTGCTGCTATCCAATCTGAATACAACACAACACCGACCTTTTCTGCCACACACTAAAGTGGCTGATAAGCTGATGCTTGATGACCGTCGTTCCAGCTGCCACATTCAGCCTCCACTAACCTTGTCCCATTCATGAGAGAATCCCACAGGGTTTTTTTATGGACAGCCTGTTGGGCAATGTGTTCTGTAACACACCTGCACAAAGACAGGCACTCACACACACTTCTGACCATTTTTGCCTTACCTTGTTCTGCCATTGCCACTGGACCACTGCTTCATGATAACGTGTCCTGGTGAAGGTGATCTAAAAGCAGATCATCAAAACATTTGAGTGCTGCACTCAAATCACTCCCAAGGTCGGATAGAAATAACTGGGGAAATTCTATATCATGCCATTATATGCAACAGACTTGCCATGTGAAAAATCACTACTTACATCAATAATACTGATCTCTATTACAGCAGCAGAGTTGGTATAGAGAACAGTTCCAAACCAATATTTATGTTAAATTACATGTATGTGTTTATCTATATTATTTATAGTCTTTACATCCACGTCTCTAACCAACGCAGTGTTTTGTAACGTAGTGTATTTTGCACATAGAGTTTTATTTGGCATTTAATTTTGACTTCATATTTTATATTGTTGTTGTCTCTAAGTGTCTGTGCACTTGTAACATAAGCAGTTTCTTCTGGTATCAATACGTTTTCTGATTCTGAATACCAATGTTGAAGAAGTATTATTCTTCTTATGGTTTACCATATATATATATATATATATAAATATATTCAAATATTATTCATGCATATTCAAACACTGTTTTCATTAATGAATTCACATATGTTAGCAAGTTGATCACACATGTAACCATTGTAATTAACTGAGCACTTCGTAGTTGTGTAGGCGGTAGTAGACCTTGGGAAAAATAGAACACTGTCTTTTCGTGAATGCCCAGGGAAAATGAGTTCTGAGGGGATTCTGCCATCTTTGTTTACAGGAAACTCCAGACGTGAGAAGGACGAAGTGACCCGGCTCGAAGCGTCTGGGAACGGAGAAGACGGAATCCTCCCCTTCTATATTAGCCTTCTGTTTGACATCAAACTGATTGTAGCTTTTGCTTTGACAATTAACCATAAACAAGGATGTTACGTAATCACTGCCTCAGTATCCAGATATAAACTGCGTGTTAAGTCTCAGAACTTTGTTAGACTTGATCTAACTGTTGTGATTTTTTTGTTCCCTTGCGCAAGTAAATAAAACATTGATTTTTACTTTATCATGTCTCGTGGTGAGCTTCCTTTTATTAGTGTAAATTAAAGACCCCTTTTGGGAGAATTGCTTTAACAACCAATAATGTGGCTTACCATTGTGTACAACGGGATGATTGTTTTTGGCATGATAAAATGGAGTTCGATGTCCAGGTATTTGCGGAACAGGAAATACCTGGAGTTGACATGTGCTCTCATCTAAAACACAAAAGAAAAAACAAAAGTGAGCTTTAAATACATAAAATCATGACATCAGACATTTTAACTACTGGTAACGTACAAGCATAGATGCAAACATAGCTGGCATTCCTCAACCTCGTCTAGTGTCCTCCTAGCTGACATACAACTTTTCAATGTTGGCTCTTGCAAATTCGCACTTTACGGAGCACAAAGTTCTCCAGACCTGCTAGTTAAAGGGCTTCTATTACGGAAAACAAAAAATTTTCAAATCCTCGTCCAAATCCTCGGCCTTTTAATGTTTTTGTGATGTCACAAAAACTAGCTCATTAATAAAGTTTAGCCCCTCCCATCCACACTGAAGATCTAAGGCATGTTTCAGTCAGAACTACTTTTTGAACGAGGCTTAATAAAAGGCAGCCAATCAGAACAAAGCTCATTTACATATACCATTGAGCAATAAAAGAAAAAAACAGTTTCTATAGAATAAGAAGGACTTAGAAAATGGTCATGTAAAATGATTTAGTACTAAATAAACTCACATGGATGTTATAAGTGGGCCTAAGAGAAGAAATTATGTTAACAGTTAACAGTTTCCTGCAATCCTGAAGATATTCTTAGTACCTCTGCAGTCCAGCGCAGGCGTCTTGCACGTGTGCATGTGACGTGAAGTCTAGAGATGAATACGTTTATGTATTTTTTTTTTTTTTTTAAAAAAAGCTCGTTTAGCTCGAAATCCTCCCATCTGTCCATCCGCTCTCTTATCAGTTCTTCACATTGCCCACTTAACCACACACTGTCTGGGGCAGAACTCTACCTACTGAACTGTAGCACAATGGACATTAATTGCTTGGCACTTTTGTGGAAGCGCTACTGAAGAAAGACCTTAATGAGCGGAGGAGGCAGACACTCACTGAACTTTTCTCTTTACATAGAACTGAGAAGAGCTACACACTACACTGCAGAGAGAGTCAGGATGTGGAAAAAGGCATTTATTGTAAAACTTGCTGCTCATTACTGTACTGTTTAGCACATTCTAAATTAAACTGAAATGTAATACTTCACCTCAATGTAGTTGTACATCGCTAATTCAGACATGGCATGGTCATCAGGAACACGAACTCTCGTGTACTCTGGGAGCACAGTAGCTGCAGAAAAAACAGCATATATAAGGACATTGCATTTCTGTAACAAACAACACCCTTATATTAAAAATGCCTGTAAGGATACATTATTATTATAAGGATACACAGCTAATCGATTGGATGATACGGAGCCAGGCCTCGACTATTAAAAATTTTATATATAATATACTAGGAGAGAGAGAGGAACGGTCGAGTTCCCTTTAAAAGGTGTGTTAGAGAGAGGGTCTGTGACATCACAGATAAGGTGGCAGAAAATGGAGAAAGAGCCTAAAAATACGAATGAGAAGAAACAAATGCTTTCTGAAACACACAGCAGACTCAGGTCAGTTCTAAAAAAAATACACATGTCACTTTTTGTTGTGCTTTAATTAAAAGTAATCAGCCCATGAATGCCGCCCTTCCCCATAAATGGCTTGGTAAGAGCCAGTGACTTCACACCTCTGAATCAGAAGTTCACTTTCTTTTTTTTGCCCATAAAACCAACATCTATGTGTCTCCAAACACTGTTTTTATAGCACCCAGGCAGTCACACTTCACCTTTTCTCATGGAATTACATCTAGTTTAATAAATGTGACCTTCAGTTGATGCACAGGTTACAGAATGATCATTTGGAAATGTGGTTAATGTGGGAAATGCTTTGTGTTGACACATAATCAAGATATTACAAGAAATGAGACCCTCTATGTGTTAAATTACACTTCTGGCTCAAAACGACACATTAGGGATGTTCATGGTGGAGGGTGATTAAAAATGCATGGCATTACTCAAGGGCGATTGTGAAACTTAAACTGACGTACCAAAGTCTTCATTAAACTGATCCATGATCTCGTTGAAAACGAGGCAGTCCTCGAAGCCCTGCAACACAAAGGTGGTTAATGAAAAGGGCTGGGAAGGTTACAGATTACAGGATTCCATTACAGACTGCAGATTAAATCCACCAGGATACATTTCAGTTCATTTTATTTTCTTTACCAGGGTGTTTGTGCAGCCTAATTCTTTTTAGTAATACTGCATCTTTATTCTGATTTCTTTCTGTACAGTATTTTTCATGTTTTCCGACCAACCTGAGAGAATCACACTGAATCCAAAACATAAGGAAGATCATATTTGACAAGAATTAGGTCTAAGCCAAGAATAAAAAGAATGGCCAATGTTGATTCATTATACAGCACTGTGCAAAAGCCTTTTTAGCAGGTTATTAGCATTCTTTCATATTCATATGACTCAATATACTCAAAAACTCAAACGAATAAAGACAAATATCATTATACAGTAAATGGTGATTATATGTTCAGTATATGAGTGTGTTCCTTGTGGAAGTTCAGTATTACTTGGAGTTTCCAGACTAAACTAGGCTTAGTCTAATGTCACTTTTAAGTCTAAGGTCCAAAATGATGATGTATAAATCGTGTTCAAAGAATTTACAATAGAGGTAAAGAATATTTTTCCTTCTCCTGTAACGTTACCCTTTAGGAGATACAAGGTTTTGTTCCAATAGTAACAAAATACTATTCTGAGGAGCAGAGTCATTCCATTGTTCTAAGAGTATTTCCTTCTACTCACCGCATTCATGCCCTGCCCATAGAATGGCACCATAGCGTGAGCAGCATCACCCATTAGGACACACCTGTCCAGCACATGATACGGGGAGCACTTCACCCACACCATGGCCTGGGCAGGCAGGCGGAAAAAATCCCTCTTCAAAGCCTCCCTGAAAGATGAGCCACAGGAATTCAAACCAAAGACAATGAACTTTTCACTCAAAGTCTTCTTATTTACACAGAATTAAATAATGTCAAACCATACACTGTTTATCTCAAGACACAAAGACATCATTGACCCTCTCATTAATTCATGTGCTCTTTGTTGTGCAGTGACTCACTGCTCAGTCATGCACCGTGTGTGTAATATTTATTAAGGTAAACATATCAGTGTCAGGACACGAGATCTTCAGTGATTTACATCACTTTGATATAGAATTATAAAAGGTTTGAATCCAAAGCCTCTTTTCACAGCCTTTGCTGAGATAATCTAATCCGTCCAATCATTCTGACAGAAACGCCTTCTGCTCTTTTGAACAGCGAGCCAAAAGCAGCTTAAAATAATCAGAAGATGTGTAACCAAGACTAAACACTCCGCATCTGTGACTGCTAATACCACATTTATGGTAAAAGCAAGCAAAACAGGCTATGAATAAACTGTAGAACTATAATGTTGTTATAAGTTAAAACATGAAGCTCATTTAAGACATATATATATATATATATATATATACACATGAAAAGTATATTTCTATTAGGGTTGTTAAAAATATCGCGTTAACTATTTGCGTTAATTTATTTTCTATAACGCTTTAAAATAAATTGATTGCACGATTAATTTGAAAATTAAATGCCCCTCTGCATTGCAGTACCACACAATCAGTGGGGGCAGTATTGCGCTACGTCGG
>JBBPDC010008733.1:0-10187 GCA_037974485.1 Hemigrammopetersius urotaenia | reverse complement strand
TACTGACTGTAAGACCGTCCCTGTAACTGATGACTGTAAGACCGTCCCTGTAACTACTGACAGAAAGTTGATCTGCATAAGAGCGTCTATTATTTCTATTACTGTAACTCCACATCTCCAGGACCTACTTGGTCTCTTTTATCAAGCTTACAGTTTGGCAGCTTTGCCACATGGTTACGACTATCTGCACTCACATATTCTTAATATGTTTCAAATACTGAAGAAATACTTTAGACCTTTTTTAGCATTTAAACAGTCTTTAATCTTCTTATTATTCAAACTTATTTTTTGTTTCTAAGCCTGTAAGCACTTGACTGTGAACCAGCCGTTAGGCCTATTTAGATCATATATTTTGACAATATATTCCAATTTTTGAAACAAACATCTGAATTATGCTTTAATTCTAAGCTTTATGTTAGCTTTACACAATTAGGCTGCAACTGTGTTTGGAAATGTAGGTCACAGGATTTCTTAGAAGGTGCAGTAGTGCCTGTCTCTGTATGATGGAGGGATTAAATCAAGCTCATTCATTATCCTGTGACTGGATCAATGAGCCACTGAGAGAAGCAAGTCTTTGTCCCATGAGAGCAATACCTCCTTGTTAAATATTTCTTCTTAAATATACACATACATACATACACATACGTACATCTATATTATATATACACGTACATATAGTTTAACCAACACACACACAGACAGCACATACCTCAAGCTCATCAGTCGCTCCTGACCACGTAGCAGCACTTCAGTACACTCTAAAGTGCTGCATCACACTACCAGTGTTTTGGACCTGCCGGGGCTACCGGGTGCAGCAGGGCAGAGGATGAATAATCACTTCCCCTCCACAAGAGGCACCAGGACCATATAAAAGGGATACAGAGCCACTCCAAAGATGGAATGCGCTTCTCTCTGAAACACTCTCACTTGTTACCTTGCTGTGTACGCCAGCAGACTACGAGAAGAGGAAGACGACGTCCCGGCCGCCTCAACGACACTCCAGCCCACAGACCACCAGCAGCTCCGGCCTGCCCTCCTCATTGATGTCCCATCTGCCTTATCAACACTCCGCCCACCGACCTCACTCGGGCACCACCTGAGCCTCCCGAGATTTCCAGGAGAGCTTCTGCATGCCTGACCGCTCACCAGAACCCAAGCACACTCTTGACCCCCATGCACTCCCCCCAGAGCAATGCACTTCCTTTCACCGCAGCAAAACAGCACCTTTCTTTTCCCCAACGCCAGGGTCTCGTGCTCCTAGCCTGCCCTATAAGTTCAACATACCAACACATACAGAGACACCATTGAAAGTGTTCTGACCAGCTGCATCACTACCTGGTATGGCAGCTGCAATACATCTGACCGCAAGCGCCTGCAGAGGATAGTAAAGACAGCAGAGAACATTATTGGGGTGCCTCTCCTCTCACTCCAGGACACATTTCACAAGCGCAGTGTTCACAGGGCCTGCAACATTGTGCAGGACCCCACTCACCCCTCACACAGACTTTTCTCCCTCCTGCCATCCCAGAGGAGCCAGGTCTACCAGGCTGCAGGACAGTTTTTATCCCCAGGCTGTCAGAGTTAGTGAAGATTTCTTGAAGGCAGTGTGCTGTTAAGAAGCCTAACTCTACCCCTCCTCAACGTCAACCAGCCTGTTCACCTTAATACACACATGCACAGCCACTTTCACAAGGACTGTTTTTGCACACAGAAGAAAAGACTGAAAAATCCATAAATGCTTCTGGTATTTGCGCAGTCAACTCATTCGGTCATACTTTCTTAAACTGCGGAACAGCTCAGATACAAATGATGATCCCTGTCTTTACTGTATATGTATAGTATATTAATATAGCTTACCCATACCATAGATTCATAGATTTATATATTCCTATATATTGTCTGATTGCACTCTCTTTGTCTTGCACAATGTTTTGTCTTGTCTATTTTATTTCTAAATCGTATTTCTTCTATTGCAAGTATTTGTATGTACACTGCAGATCCAGAGCTCTCGCCATTTCGTTTCCCTGTATACTTGTGTACGGAGAAATGACAATAAAGTTCACTTTGACTTGACTTTGACATACGCGCACACATAGAAGAGAGAAGACTGTACCTCATGTGATTTTGAGGTCTGTGCCACAAAGCCTCCTCCATGGTAGTGCACCACCAGCCAAGGGGATGGGGGGCTCCTCTTAGGCTTCAGACCCAGAGAGAGAGAGATGGGGCCGCCGTCAGAACGAGCCATCGCCAATAATTTCTCACTGTCCTGGTGAGTAAGGAACAAGTTTTAATTTGTTTTAAGGGATAAGTCAGTAGTAGAAGTATGATATCCATAGTCAATCTGTCACGATACGATACACCGATAACATTAAGCTTAATGTCATAGAGCTTTATGACATAATACAATGTCAAAATATTACAGTCACTAGTATTACACCGGCCGTTCCACATACTGCAAAAAATAGCCCTAATGATCTGAGTCAGCCTCTACAATAATGGGGGTTTTCCACTGACTGGTACCAGCTCGGTTCGGTTCAACTCTACACGCTTTTTTGCTTTTCCAAAACTAAAATCTGGTCCCTGGTATCCGGTACCATTCTTGGTACCACCTTGGTTGAGGTTCCAAGCGTGCTGAACAGATACTAAATGATGATGTTTACATATTGGAGGTTACTGATTGGTGGTCGCTATGGTTACGCCAATGTTGTTGACTGAACGATAGCATTAGTGTTAGCGTTAGCATTAACCTCATGTTGCTTCTTTAAGTCTTGTCTGGTGCCAATTCTTTCCGCTTTGTGGCAAACAGCCACGAATCAAGGATAAGAAATAAAACCCCTCTGATTTTATCCATGCTGATGATTGTAATGATGCCGGGTAGTTTACCTCAGCTTAGAGCGCTCCACTCACGCTGCTGCTCAGAATGTTTGGTCGCTATAGCAACCAGTTGTAGTGGAAAACTGAAGGTCCAAAACCAAACTGAACAGAGTAGAACTGAACTGAACCGAGCTGGTACCAGTCAGTGGAGAACCTCCTATTGAGTACTGTGAACTGAGACTTTACTGCATCCAGCCTGGATTATGTATGAGTGAGACAGTGTGAGGGACATTACCTGTCCTTCCCTCAGTTCATTAGAGATCAGCCTCATATGGACGGGGCCAGGCCCAATATGAGCAACCGGAGGAGAGATCGTAACTGTGTGTGTGGGGTCGGCAGCCAACGGGAGGTCAAAAGACGTGGGTGGCACAGACAGAGCCCGGTTCACCTTCACTTGAGTGGACGTCATACTGGCCAAACCCTGAAAGAGAGCGAGCGAGCGAGCAACACGTTACTGAAACAAGTCTCAGGAGACCCAACGGCTACCAAGATTATCAAAGAAAAAGCGGTGATTATATAGATACATCTAAATTAAGCTCAATTAAGATCATTTACTGGCGTCAAATTACAAATGTAGAAAGTGTTTATACTGACTGCAAGAATTTCGGTTTCAGTGACATTCCAAAACGTTTTCCAGAAATGAACATCCAAGTTCTGAGTGATACGCTCGTACTCCTGACCCCTCAGCTCCGGGTCGATGGCGTACTTTCCAGAGGTTAGAAAGGAGCTAGCAGCAACACCTGAAACATAAATTGACAGGATGGGACAGTGAAACAGGAGGTGCAACATGAATTACAGCGTTCATCCTCATTTAATATGTTTTTCAGTAGCTGGTATCGATTCCTCAAAGTATAAACCAACGAGTTCGAGTATACAGTAATCCCTCGCTTCTGCTCCCAAAACACTTTACATTTTCTTTAAGGGTAATGCATTAGGCTGAGTTTAAAATGACAAAGGTAAACCTGTATTCGAATTGAAATTCCCCGCCGAGATATGCAACTCAGGAGGTTGCTGGACAAAAGTATTGGGACAACGCAGTGAGATCAACGGGTCCCCTTGTATGAAAACATCCAGAAAAAATATATTTATTCCCACAAAAAAGCAAAAAAGGTGGAGGATATATTTGTGGTTTCCATGTTATTGTGGGGATTTCCACGTAAAACTAGGAGTTTGGTACTCAAAAAAAAATCTGCGTGAGACTGAATCCGTGACTCCTGATCTGCGTAAAACTGGGGGATTACTGTAGTTCAAATTTAACCCACAGATTAAACACATTTAGGAACGCAGCACCTCTGGCTGATGTAAATGTTCAGTTTTCTATAAATAAAACAAATATTTAAAGATAAAATGCTGCAGACACTGCTATGAATCCTCCAGTGAATCCAAGGACGGTCTTGAAAACTAGTATCCTGACCTCGGCAGCCCCGAGCGGAAATTCATGTTTGTTTTCACTTTGATCATCCTTAAAATTTTCACTTATAAGCTCGAAGGCACCTGTGGAAAAGTTCTGGAAACTGTACTGAAAGTCACAAAGCTTCTGGCAAATGAACTGTCTAGGTCAGCGGAATCTGTTTTTGGGATTCTATATTCTGACTAGGAGGAATTAGTGGGGAAACAATGCCACCGCAAGACAAAAAGGAACGACTTCAGGATCACAGTCATCTCCAGCAAGACACACAGAGCTATTTTTTTTCTTTCAGTGGATTAAGAGGACAGAGTGTGAATCAGCTGTGACCATCGCCATCTCCAACAGCTCCACAATACAGCTCATTTTATCTCATCCCAAACAACCAAGTTATAAAGTAAAGCAGTCCCTCATAGATCCGTGCGAAAACACGACAGCACACAATTCTTTCTCTGCATTTAACCCCTTCACCAAGTGTAACGGGAGCGGCCACCAATGAGGGGCGCCGGGATTGAAGGGTGTGGGGACGGTACCTTACGCAAGGGAAGCCCAGTGATGACACTAGCAGTGTTGGGATTCGAACCCACAACCTTCTGATTGCAGGGGCAACCCAGCTGTCCCTTATAATGAATCATTTAACACCCAGATACAATAGCTGAAAAACGGCTGGCCAGCATCCTTGTGGGGAAAAATGCTTAACCAAGCTTCTGATAAAGTTCTGTCCTGCCTTCACTCAACATTTATTTGTGGCTTTCTATGAAAAACTGTTTTCTGGATAATAAACTACAGCTTAACAGCAAAGTCTAAACAGAGAAGTATTGCTGTACATTAGTTACACCTCTCCTGCTTTCTATGACTCTGGAAGGTTTGTAATGGAGGCCTACATGCTAAGCAAGCGTTAAACACAGAGAGCTCACCTGTGAGGCAGTGGACCTCTAAGCATGGCAGGTCTTAGCTGTTCTCCAAAGGAGATCCAGAATAGGCTGAATTGTTCTCACAGAGGGCATTTTTAGACCAGGCCAGAGAACAAGAAGTGCACAATTTCACAAGACATGCCTTCTTAAGCAGGGCTTTGCAAGTTTAAAATACACAAACAAGCTTTCTACTACTTAACCACAACCAGGTTCAGTGAAATAGTATGTTTTATTAAGTGATGTGCTGATCCAGTATCAGTATTGGTCCCATTTAGGCAAAAATCAATGGCTTGGATATCAGAGATGTCCTGAACTATCACATAAATGCTTAAGTAAACTTTGAGAATAGAGGTCGACCGATATGGGGTTTTTCTGAGGCCGATGCAGATACTTAGAAATCAGGGTTGGCCGATATGCGACATCAAATCCTTTTCTTTCTTTTTTTTGTTGGGGGGTTATTGGTCGATTTTATTAATAATAATACTCTTGACAGATACAAAATCTAATGTTTGCAAAAAAATTTACTTCACACAGCCTGATATGCAGAGACTACACAAGCTACTAGCGATTACGTGGTTAAAGCCTGACCCAGGCATGTTTAATGAGGAGAGCTAACTGCACTAAATTATGTGTATAAAACTGTTCTGATTCACACTTTCACAAGCCAAAGACTTTCATTTATATACAGCATTGACAGCATCAATCACTGTTGTGTGTAGCCACGCATTTAAGCATTTAGTTTTCTTCAACAGTGTCCTGAGCAGCTCATCTTTAAACACAGTGAAGCTGCGGTGAGTGAGTGAGTGAGTGAGTTGTAGGCTACTTCGCTAATGGTGAGCTAACTGTAGCTACTTTGTACCTCAATGTTGTTAAAACGTAATAAGGTATATTGATAATTGACCCATATAAATAAAATGGAATTGAATTAGGCTATGTACTCCCATTTTCTCAGTTTAATGCACCAGTTCATAGCAAACCAATGTAAGAATTGATAAGATTGATAAGAGAAAAAAATGAAAAAAGCTTTCTCCCAGGAAGGCGAAAGTCTGGTAGTTGCTGCTAGCCCTGCAGGTGGCAGTAGAGGGGCGGGTCACTCGTGTTCCACAGCTGTAGCACGGTTCTGTCCATAAACGCGTGTCTATTAATCTGTATTTATATGCTCCAACAACAGTTGTTGCCGATTATGTAAAAATTGCCAAATATCAGCCCGGTTAATCGGGCAGATCGATAATTGGTCGACCTCTATTTGAGAACACAAAGTAAAGAGAGACACAGTTGAGGACTTGATTAACACAAATGAGCTGCGAGGTTGTGTCTCCAAAGGCTACCTACTCCCCACATACGGCACGCTGTAGGAATTCTAATCCCCACAGTGTGTATAACGGCCACCGAACAGCCACTGGTGTTTTTCAAAATTTAAAACTTAAACAGCACCACAGATCCAAAAGGGAGCCATTTCAGATTCAGACGAATGTATATACGGCTCAGCTGTTTAAAATAGCACCTTCTGAACATTTTAGCACAATTAACAATAAGGCTGTAATACTTAAACCTGTGATCATTTTGTTCACTAAAGTTTTCATACCGTTCCTTCTCTGGTCCTGTTTACAGTTAGGGATTTACAATGTCAGCTGTTAGCAGCATTAACTGGCATTTATTTATGTTTTAGCTTCAAAATCAGCTGATGCATTAGCCTTGACTAGGACAGCACTTCAGTTTCAGTCGTTTAAGTCAGTTAAGCTCCTAGTTGTGGATGTCATTTATAATGTTGACATGCTTTTAACAATTATTCATATGCAGACAAGTATTTTAAAACTGAAATCTTGAAGTTCAGGCGAAAACAGAAACGAAAAAAAAATGTGCATAATGCTCAATACCAAGTGGGTGGATTTGAACAAAAGTCTTTTGTTTAGTTTGAGGAAAAGAACAAAATGCAACAAAACTGACTTAAGTCTCAAGAGTTCAAGACTAAAAGACAAAATGTTACGCTGTAGCACCACCTTCAGGCCGGTAGAGAACCAATACATGCACACGAAATTCATATGTACAAATTTAAAGCTTCACACGACTTGTATTGTATAATTTTTAAAAAGGTAAAACATATTTTGGGTTCTTACACAAAAGACACTTTAGCTGGTACAGCTTTCTAATATCTTTACTGAGTGTCCGCTCTCTCAGCTCCACTTTACAGAGCGCTTTGTAGTTAGGAATGAAATCTGTTTAGCTGCATTGTGTCAGACCCTTCACCCCATTTATCAGGGGCCTCACAGGACCACCAGTGTTATTCTCAGCAAATATCAAACCAACAGTGCCTGGAAACTGATGCTGCCGGGTTTGTGAAAGTCCTTCAGTCGTTAGAAATATCACATCCTTACAGCTGCAAGGTGGAGCAACAAGTTGGACTCGTCTAACAGCAGAGCACAGTGTTTTAAAAACACACACACACACACACCCCTATGTGAATGATACATCTATACTGAGTGTTCAGCTTCTGTGAACAAAGAATTAGTTGCACCTAAAGACGATGTGATGTCTTTACAGGGCTCCACACCTACCGCACGTACTCGGACAATAAATAATGCAGGGTAAACTAGACACATGCAATCAATCAGCCACTATCTGATCAGTCTGACCTCCGGCTCCACCTCGCACTGTGGAGGAACCCGAGGAGAAAGGGCTACTACTTTACAATTTAATTTAACTACAACTACTCACTCGAAATTGCCCTAATTACTGAATGGTTCACACTGTGGAACACAAAACGGTAAACCAGCCCACAGGAAAATGTTTCACGAAAAGCACAGAAACAAAATCACCAGGACCTCAGAAAAGAAAAAAAAAAAAGAAAAAATGCACACACATATACACACGTGTATATAGTAGGGATGCACTGAAACCAAAACTGAAAACATAGGAAGAAATTATTATATAATTTATTTTTAAAGTTTAATGTTGCCGTTCTGGCTGGGACTGTGTTTACTTACAACTGCATAAATTAATATTCATGGTTAAAAGAATAAATCTGAATGCTAAATAAATATTTTCATAGTTTTGTAACAAACAATATAAAATAAAATTTGAAATAAAATATTTTACTTGACCCCACTCATGAAGAGCCTAAAAGCAAGAAAGCTGAAATATTCTACAGTTAAATATCTTCTCTCATAAAACCAGTGAATTCAAATGCATTTTAATATTCTGAGCGAAGTGCATGAACACAGTGCGTTCAGAACAAGTGCTTTAAAACTGCTGAAAGATAAACATTCTCGGTAGGCCTTTAACAAAATAGTGTATACAGAGACTGGCAGCCCATTTATTTACTGTAATCAGTGGAAAACTTTCCTGCCTTTTCAGAAACACAGACAGAGTGGGTGTGCTGGAAGGGTCTCGCCTCTTCTGGGCTCCATCGGGATGTTTTTGATTTTATATGATGAATGAATCCCGACATTGAGAGTCTTTGTGGATGCACCCCCCCTAGAAATTTCAGCATTGCTCGCTTTACAAATGGCTTTCGACGTGTCTTTCTGAGAGATATGGAAATGCGCCACGCGGCAGACATGCTGACTCTAATCCCGACAGGAGCCGGTTGCGGTTAAAAAAAATTCAGTGGCCGAATATTCAGTGCATCCCCCCAAAAAAATAAATAAAATGTATATATATTAATGTAATACTATATAGTATTACTGCATATAGTAATGTAGTAATATTCATATACTGAACCTCTGAATGCTCTTTTATTCTTTTTTGTTATATCAGTCACTGCAAAGAAGAAATAAAAGAAAGGGTTTATCTGAAGCTGACAAGGGACAGAGGGACAGAAGACTCACCGTATGATGCAATTGCTCCTGACTCCACTGGAGTGCAGCATTGAGCACAAGACACAGAGTTAGAACACCTGGTAAAAGCGTCTAATTTAATGTAGATGTGTCAGGTCCCATCATGTGCAAGGTTTATGTGGCTAAATGAAAAATTGAAACACTGGGAAATTAATTTAAAGTGACTGACCTATTCCAGACTGGTGTTTTTTGTAATTCTCTCCGAAAGAGACCAGGCTTATAGTGATGCTCTGCAGGCATGGACGGATGGATGGAGTGAACTACAGATAAAAGATGACAATGTGTTAATGAACAGCACATGAGATTAAAAAAGTGAAAAGTGTCTCATTTTAAAAACACAGGCCAACAAAAACATTTTTTGTAATCATCAGAAACCACAACCAGGTTTTCATGCTGATTTCAGATCTGCGTTCAGTTTTTTTCCACTCAACTTTTTATTTTGAGCTTCTTATTATAATGAGAATTATGAGCAATATTAGATATGCAATAGACTTGCATGCGTTTTTTATTGCATGAGTTTTTTAAATTAATTTTGGATAAACATTTGGTTTAAATCAACACTGATGTCAGAATTTCACACATTATACATTGATGAACAATACGGTAAAGACTAAATTGTGTACCTCAGATAAAAGTAAATTGTAAATTAAATTCTTCAACCAAAACTAGAAGTTGTACGTTTGTGTAACATTTTAAAATAGAAAAAAAAAACATGGCAAGAAGTAATCAACCTAAAAAAATATAACCACAACAGAATATGAGAGAGTTATGTTGCCTAACTAAAACTACTGAAGATGCCCCCTCAGGGTTCCAGTTTAATACTGTTGGAGAAATGTTATCCTTAATAAAGTTTCTTTCATATTAAATCTTTAATCTTATTAAAGTTCATATATATTAGTGAATTCAAGCACATATGAAATCATTAGGAAACCTTTGAGTTTTATAATCCTGTAACCTCTCTGTTTTATATGTACTCTGTGAGTACTGTCTTCTCTGTATCTCTGATAGAGGGACGGAGCAATCCAGATGGAAGTGTCCGGGAACGGAGATGATGCACACTTTTGTTTTGACAATGATGTTTCACACACTCACACACACTCACACACACTCACACACACTCACACACACTCACACACACTCACACACACTCACACACAC
>JBBPDC010008688.1:0-13612 GCA_037974485.1 Hemigrammopetersius urotaenia | reverse complement strand
GCTCAGGGTACCTCAGCGGTGCCTAGCGGTCTTGGGGATCGAACCTGGACTTTCTGGTCGCAGGGCGGATGCCTTAATCACTAGGCCACCCAACTGCCCCAGTTAGTTGTTTAATTGGCCGTTTAATGTGTTTGTGGGATGTGTTAGGGGGTAAATTGTGTTGTGTGTACTGTGTGGGCTGTTTGGGGTGGTTTTATGTGCTGTGTGGGTTGTCTGTGTGTGTATTTGTTGTGTTTGGAGCTGTGTTTCAGCCACCACCCTCACCATGAATACGGCTAGAGAGAGTGGGGAGGGCAGATGAAACACAGCTCATGGTACTCTGCATTCTATGTCAGAGAGTAGTAGGCGTTACTGTGATCAGCCAGTAGGTGGAGCAGTGCTGCTGTTATTGGCTTGCCATAAGCCATGAAAGCTGCAAATAAAGCATCAAGAAATCAAGATCCAGGTTTCTGTCGTCACTTTTGTTCGCTCTCCACAATATGTTGTGTGGGGTAAATTATGGTGGTCATGTGTGTTTTTTATATAAATTGCATGGTTTGGTTTCTTTGCTTTGTGACCCCTTTAGCCTGGCAAGTGTTTCCCCAATCAGAGATGGTTCAGTGGCGCTTGGACTTTTCAAAGATGGCGGCATTCATTGTTTGGGTAGCTGCCTTAGACTATATGTGTGCTCTCTCCAGCCACAGCTGTGTGTTGCCGCGATATGGACACCTTCATTTGGTAAGGAATGAGACTCTGAACCGAGTTTACCGAGGCGTTGAGCTTGTGTGTTCAAGAGGACTCTCACTCACGTCTCATGCACAGCGCTCTCTTAAAGGGACAGGAGGCTTTCTTACATTGCTATCCCCAAACAATAAAGGAATAATAACAATAAAGGAATAGATTACAGCTACTTCTACTATTAGCATAAATTAATGTTTGACTAAAACATGTACAATATAGCACAGCAAGGGTTTACACTATAAAAATGGGCATTTCTGGGCTTTTTTTTTGTACCAAAACACAACAAAGCGGTTTTTCATTATATGTGGGTGCTCTGGGGTTACAGTATTTCAAAGCTTCAGATTTTTGTTTGTGTCTTCTTTATCTGATCTCTGCTTGTAACTCTGACCTGCTTCCTGCCTTGTGATTTGCATGTTGTTTTGAATGTGGATCTTCTGGTTTTGCTGGTGTGGAGCGAGGAAGTTAGTCTGTATGTCAGTGACTGTATAACCAGTTTTGATCACAGGTGTATTTGAACACAATACCAGCTTCTGTGGAGAGACAAGTTCATCTCAACACTGAAAATGTGGGCAGCAACATCCGAAAATGGTACGTACATTTCACAAGATGTTTCTACTGTTAGTGTTACAAAGGACAACCGACAGAAAAGGGAGGACTCTTCAGCGGGTAAATAAAAAAAGAAATTATATTCCTTTAAGCTAAATGTTACAGCCTTAAAAGGCAAAATAATACATTAGGAATAGATTCAGATCAAATAAAGCAAGTATGGAACTGTGGGAGTTGTAAATTTCTTTTGTGTGATTTCATAATCATTGGCATGAATAATTAATAATGAAATTAGTCAAGGTCACAACTCAGAAAACGCTACAAATCAAATGATGCAATGAAAAAAAGACTAAAAGGAAATGAAGATCATCATACACAGTCGATGACCATTATTGCTTGTGCAATATTCAATACCCTGAGTAAGAAGAAATGATCTTCATTTACGGTAATAATTTAATAAAATTGGAAAATGAAAATGTACAAACAACATTACAATACAAACATGAATATGATGGAACCATAATGGAAGTCAGGAATTAGATTGTTTACCTCATCTATTATTATATTATTCACAATACAAAAAAGAAAAGTGTTTTTTTTTTTACTTTATATTTACTACTCATATATATAAGCGTTTCTTTTGTGAAAGTTTAGTCACTAGTAAAACATGAACATAAGTCTCTGGAGGTCATTAATAGGTGCTGCAGACTTTGATCACCAGTAGCCAAGTTTCCATTCAGTGTTTTGCGACTTTTTGTTATCGATAAACAGAATATGCGTTAAAAAAATGTGCGAAATTTGCTGTCTCCAGCCTGTTTCCATCCAACTGGCTTTTGGTAGCCTAGTGGTTAGGGCATTCGCCCTCCAATCAGAAAGTCCAGGTTTGATTTCCAAGACCGCTAGGCACAGCTGGGTTAAATGCAGAGGTTGAATTTTGTGCTGTTTACACTGTGTGCAGTGGTGTGTTCAGGTATGACCGAATGATCACTTTAACAAGTTTTTTTTTTTTTATCGATGAAATGGTGTGCGTGATGACGTCACCCCCCTCAAAACAAACTGTCACATAAGTTTTGGTGTATCGCAAAAAAATTTCTGCCCTTGAGCCGTTTGCATACATATTTTTGTGTTTGTCGCAAATTATCTACCTTTTGTTTTCCACGTGACACCCCACTCCGCTAAACAAAGAAAAAAATTATGGAGAGATTATTCAGACAGTTTTTTTATTTGCCAGCTTACTGTTATTTCAGTTTCACAAATAATTAGAAATGTACAAAATATCCGGAGACGACAGCAGAATGAAGCTTGTCTGATAGTCCTAGAGCAGTGGTCCCCAACCTTTATTTGGCCACGGTTTCTTTTAATATGAGAAACTATTTTCACGGCCCGGCCTTTAAGGAGTGGCAGATAAATATACGTATACGCATTTATACAAATAAATGATGCGCACAAAAATGGGGATATTTTAAAATATCATAATAAACGTAAATCCAGTGTGTACTCGCAGCTTTATTAACAGCAGGTACCGGTCCGTGGCCCGGGGGTTTCTCCTTGGATGGAAACCTGGCTAGTAAGGCTCAGACACACACACAGCACGAGAAAAAGAGGGAATTTTACTTTAAATTGTACATTTGATTGTTACATGCCCCGTAGAGTTCACAGAAGAGATTTTTGGTTTGAATGAATCAAAAGTGGACTCTTGGGTACTAAAGACCTGAGAAAGAGCTTCAGTGGCTCAGCAGCTGGCACCAACATGCAGTTATTGCACAGCAAAAAAAAAAAAAACATGGAAAAGAAGAAAAGAAGTTGTGGGGACATTTCCACGTCCCGAAACGTGACGCTGAATGAAACGAACT
The DNA here is from genome assembly GCA_037974485.1 of Hemigrammopetersius urotaenia. Classification (NCBI taxonomy): domain Eukaryota; kingdom Metazoa; phylum Chordata; class Actinopteri; order Characiformes; family Alestidae; genus Hemigrammopetersius; species Hemigrammopetersius urotaenia. The sequence goes on along the minus strand of JBBPDC010008688.1, from coordinate 10,493 downwards.
GTGATTGGTTGTTTGACATGTCGGTCAAACGTCCTTATGGGCGGGCCTTGTCCAAAGAAACCTGCTATGAATTCTGGCTACGCGAGACTATCTCAGTGGTGCTGTTGGCAGGTTCACCTTATCACAGGGGAAGCTCCCTAACCACTGTAATGTATGTGAATGTAGGCACAGTGTTGCAGTATATTATGTTCACATGGGGTCAGTAGGTGGAGTGTGTTATGTTAAAAAAAGGAACAGAAAAACAAAACAATAAAGGATATACAGCAACCCCCCGTTATTCACAGGTGCTATGTTGCAAGAGCCTGCACGTAAAATTAAAAAGAGCTTTGTTGTGTTTTGGTTTAAATACTTCTCAAGGTCGGTATTCACGCCATCCTAACTGAAGACATGGCCCAGGTAACGAACAGTTCGCTGGAAAAGCTTACACTTCTCGGGCTGCAGCTTCAATCCATGAGCCTCCAGGCGGAAAAATACATTTTCTAGGTGTGGAAATGCAACCTGAAATCAGAGGAGTGCACACTCACGTCATTCAATAAATCAATAAATAGTCATGTACTTGCTCATCCAAACATCGCTTGCATCAGTCGTTGAAACGTTGCGAATGCATTACATAAACCAAAAGGCATACGTTCAAATTAATATAGGTCCATGGGGGTAGCAAAGGCTGTCTTTTCCTTGTCCTGGGGGTGCACCTCCACCTGCCAGTAGCCGCTCGCTAAGTCCAAAGTGGAATAACAGGTCGCCCGTTTTGGCCTTGTCAGGGATTCCTCTATCCTGGGTAGTGGGTACACATCCTTGTGTGTCACTGCATTGAGCTTCCGATAATCCACACAGAATCTCCACAACCTGTCCTTCTTCACAAGGAAGACTGGGGCGGCCCAGGGGCTCCCCGCTTGAGCATCGACTGGAGGAGTCCCCGTAGCTCCAGATAAAGACTAGGCGTGACAGGGCGGTATCGCTCTCGAATAGGGGCAGCCACTCCTGTGGGAATATAATGGTACACCGCAACAGTTCGCCCATAATCTTCGTGTTGTGCAAACACATCCACACCACCTGTCAAGCTCCTGTAGCTGCTGGCCTTCCCCCTTCTCGACCAAGGCACTCAGCTGTTCTGGGAGGGCCCCGGTCACAGGCCGCACCTCAACCTCCACCACCCCTCCCTCACCCTCATCCTCCTCAACTCTTTACAGGCTTCTTTAAAGTGAGTCGGCCTGATCAGCCGCGTACTTTCTTCTTCCCATGCCCACTCCGGAGCCAACTCTCGAGCCGGCTCCTTCTGCCGCCATCTGAAATGATACTCACAGAGACAAAGAATGAACGACCCCACCTGCTCGTCGAGCTACGGTTGACACAAAATAAAATCAACTCTCAGCCGAGCCAGCCCGGTTTCCTCCCCATAGACTCCCACCAAAATATTTTCTTTGCTGTCTCTCGCCACACTTTTCGACCCGCCATCGTGCTTCCATCGGCAAGTCCGCCGATTCATTCATCTCTCCAGGCCCTCTCTTCTGTTGCCACGCCAGAACCTGCCAATACATGGAAGAGACCTCAGACCCTCCCTCCCTAACTCGGCCTCAGATGCTATCTTACACACCCAGCTAGCCAAGGCTGCTTCCCTTTGTCCGGGTTGAGAGTGCAGGGGGGTCTAGGTCTCCGTCTCTCCCTCTGCCTGTGTTGCTGGCCCTCTTGGTACTCACATCTCTTCAGCCCCTACGCACAAAAGGGAAGAAAACAGACAACAAAGCGCTAGCTGCTAGCCGCCAGCTACTACACTTGGCTTCGTACCCTCCTGGACTTGGACGTGAGCGCTCGCCTCCGCTCTCACGAGCCCGTCGCCAAGTTAGTCTGCCTGGTTGCAGCACAAAAGAGGCTCCACCCCCTCCAGCTCATCATTATCGAGCCAGCCATTCAAATTGTCTTATGCGGAGCTATCCAGCCCTCTAGCAAAATATAATACACACAACGTAATACAAACAAACACACGAAAACCAAGAAAAACACAGCACTCATCATGCTGGGACACGACAAACACAGTAATATTGTGTATTGTTTGAATGGAAAATAAATATTTTCATAGTTTTGTAACAGATTTATTCTCTTAATAAATTAATCATTGTTATTTCTTTCTGTGTTTTGTTTTGGTTTTTGTACAAGTGTTTCCTCATTTTCTGTTTTCAGTTTCGGCCAAAAAAAAAAATTCAGTGCATCCCTTATTTAAAAAATGCATTTTTGGTTTTTGATGAATGTTTTCTTTTTTAACACGAGGCAACAGTGATCGGCCAATGAACGCGCAACTTGCAGGCGCCAGATTGGAGTCAGCATGTCTGCCATGTGCCGCATTTCCATATCTCAAAGAAAGACACTGAAAGCTGTTTGTAAAGTGAGCAATGCTGACATTTCTAGAGGGGGTGCATCCACAAAGACTTTCTCAATGTTAGGATTCATTTTTCATATAAAATCAAAACATCCCGATGGAGCCCAGAAGAGGCGAGACCCTTCAAGCCTCACTTCGTCTGCGTTTCTGAAAAGGCAAGAAAGTTTTACAGTGATTCCAGTTAATAAATGGGCTGCCAGTCTTTAATACACTATTTAATAGTGTAATACTTTAATACACCCAGCACTGTCACTTATCACTTTCCTGCCAGAGAATGTTGTTCTGTATTTCAACAGTTTTTTAAGCACTTGTTCTGAATGATATCTGTTCATGCGTTCATTCAGAATATTAAAATAAACTTGAATTAACTTGTTTTATAAGAAGATTGTATAATATTTCAGCTATCTTGCTTTTAGTCTATTCATGAGTGGGGCCAAGTAAAATATTTTTTCTTCAAATTGGATTTTATATTCTATATTCAAATTGCATTGTTTAAATGCTAAATACGATTTTGTAAGATTTATTCGTTTAATAGTTTAATAATAATTTTTGGTTTTGGCCAAACTAAATAATTTCAGTGTATCCCTCTTATTTATGTTACAAAATTAGTAATTTTTTCTTATTGCCACAAAACATATTGCCACAAAAAAAAGTGAATATTTGCAGGTTCTGCCTTGTGGAGATTTCCGCATAAAACCATAAGTTTGGTTCTTATGAAAAATCTGTGCGTGACTGGATCCGCGTGCCCTGATCCGTGGAAATCTTGGGGATTAATGTATAACTTGGTAGAAGAAGCAGTGTCTCGGTCTCTGGTTTAGAAATACTACAACCACCAGGTCACCAGCTGCTCTCTGGGTGCTGCAGGAACTCTCCTCACACATTGGGAATTGGGTGGAATTGGGAAAAGCAGGAAGATCAATGGAGTGAATCTCCCATGGTGAAACTACAAATTGCCATGGGAGTTGACGTATAGCACGGGCAGAACAAGGTGAACGAGAATAGGTCAGACAAACACAGTCCAAATGGGAAATCTTAAAATCAAGATTCACCCTCATTAGACCTTTTCAAGGCCGCACAGAAGGGGCATCGAGTAATGTGGCACTACATAGGGAAACAGAAAAGAACAGATACTGGGAAAACAAAGGCAGGGGCCACAAAGGATGGGATGTTGCTGGAGGTGGGTGTATCAGATTCTGACAGTCTTTGACTGATGCTGGTTCTGGCCACTAGCACCCTTAGGGGTTGGAAAGGGGAACTGCAGTCCAGGATGTCACAGTTTATTAGTTTCAGAATCGGAAGACATTATTAATCCCAGAGGAAATTGTTATGTTACAACTGCACAGACACACAGGGACACTAAATTAAGAAATACACTAGGTCATGTACACAAATGCTGTGTATAAATACTGTACATAAATAACAGTTAAGTGAATAACACAAATGGGGTTAGGAATATATTGTACATAATAGAGATCAGTAGTAGATCAATAATATTGACAAATTGTGATATTTCACATTGTAAGACTATTGCACATAATACCTCTGGGCAACCAGTGACTTCCAGGAATCAGCATTGTCATTTACACACAGAAAAGGAAAGATACTTACAGTCCTGAAGAAATCATGATCTGGGCTGAGGTGAGGTGATGGTTCAGCGACAGCTACCTCCATACCTTGGTTATTTTATACCATGCACCATTTCAACAGGGGAAAAACTCTCAACCCTGTAACACCCCCAGCTTTAAAGAAATAAACTGAGTTTTGAAATGACAAAAATAAGCAAGTTAAACAAAATAAAAAACAAACAAAAAGGTAAATACTTACTCCAGCTGAAGAATGCAGAACAAGCATAAATGGAAAAACACAATAGAATTAGCATAAATACATTCATTTCACCCACAATTTATTTTTGACTGGAATTTACAAAAGTTTTATTCCACGCATGAGAAAGTGCATCCGCCACAACTCTTGATCTAATACAGCCATGAATCATTTTGGGGAAAATGCAACAGGTTTTTCACACCTGGATTTGGGGATCCTCTGCCATTCCTCCTTGCAGATCCTCTCCAGTTTGGTCAGTTGCATGGACAGACATTTTTAGGTCTCTCCAGAGATGCTCAATTGGGTTAAGTCAGGGCTCTGGCTGGGCCATTCAAGAACAGTCAGAGGTTTTTTGAAGCTACTCCTTTGTTATTTTAGCTGTGTGCTTAGGGTCATTGCCTTGTTGGAAGGTAAACCTTTGGCCCAGTCTGGGGTCCTGAGCACTCTGGAGAAGGTTTTTGTCCAGGAAATCCCTGTACTTGGCCGCATTCATCTTTCCCTCGATTGCAACCTGTCGTACTGACCCTGTAGCTGCAAAACACCCCCACAGCATGATGCTGCCACCACCATGCTTCACTGTTAGGACTGTATTGGACAGGTGATGAGCAGTGCCTGGTTTTCTCCACACAAAGGCCAAACAGTTCTATCTTGGTCTCATCAGCTCATTTCTCACCATCTTGGAGTCCTTCAGGTGTCTTTTAGCAAACTCAATGTGGGCTTTCATGTTTCTTGCACTGAGGAGAGGCTTCCGTCTGGCCTCTCCACCATAAAGCCCCGACTGGTGGAGGGCTGCAGTGATTTTCTACAACTTTCTCCCATCTCCTGACTGCATCTCTGGAGCTCAGCCACAGTGATCTTTGGGTTCTTCTTTACCTCTCTCACCAAGGCTCTTCTCCCCCGATAGCTCAGTTTGGCCAGACAGCCAGCTCTAGGAAGGGTTCTGGTCATCCCTAAAGTCCATTTAAGGATTATAGAGGCCACTGAGTCTTAGGAAGATTAAGTGCAGCAAATATTTTTTGTAACCTTGGCCAGATCTGTGCCTTGCCACAATTCAGTCTCTGAGCTCTTCAGGCAGTTTCTTTGACCTCATGATTCTCATTTGCTCTGACATGCATTGTGAGCTGTCCTAATCAAGTCCAATCAGTATAATCAAACAAAGCTGGACTCAAATAAAGGTGTAGAACTATCTCAAGGATGATCAGAAGAAATGGACAGCACCTGAGTTAAATATACAAGTGTCACAGTAAAGGGTCTGAATACTTATGACCATGTGATATCAGTTTTTCTTTTTTAATAAATCTGCACAAATGTCAACACCTGTCAATATGGGGTGCTGTGTGTACATTAATGAGGTAAAAAATGAATTTAAATGATTTTAGCAAATGGCTGCAATATAAAAAAAGAGTGAAAAATTCAAGAGTGAGAAACTCTTTCCGTACCCACTGTATGTTCCAAACCATCTTTCCCACACTGCATAAGTACTGCACCCACCTTTAGATCACTAGCAGCAACGGCAAGAGTAAAAGGAAGAGGATAATTAGGAGCTTAAGTTCATGCTCTCTATGTTCTCGGCCACGGTCTGTCTGCTTCAAGTCATAATTTCTCACGCTCCCATTCAATCTCCTTCTCTCTCAACTCTAATCGAGTTCAAGTTCAGCTTTGGAAGGTGTGACTAAGCAATCAGCTGTTGCAGGTGTGGTTGGGCGATCAGCTGTTGCAGGTGTGGTTGGGCGATCAGCTGTTGCAGGTGAGCCAGCAATTTCAGGAGAGACCTTTTCAGCTTCAGCAAAAACACCCTGAGCAGACAAAGAATTTGTGAGTTTGGCTAAAAGTTCTGTTTTTGAGGGACAGTTTGGCACCTCAGCTTTGTAATGCTCTGCAACCATAACCAATTCATCACGAGTAACACTTGCTTCTACTGTTGGATAAGCAAAAAATGCCTCTAAACTAAACATTGCAAGAAAACAGCCAGAGAAACAGCGAGCAAACAAAACCCAAAAGCAGTCGTGAACACAAAAAGAGAAAAAATAAGAAAAGACAGAGCTGGACACCAACTGAAACAAAGTTACAAAAACGCATAAATAAATTCAAGTATCAAAAATCATTACGTGAACAAACTGCGTACGAGTCCCCAAATTTATGTTATGAGCCCAAATTGCCACTTAAGGACTACATGAGTTTGGTTATGTGGAGAAATGCAAAAAATTATTTACAAATGAATATTTAAAATGAACAAAATAAAAGTAAACTAAAGTGTGCCAGAGCGTCTGCCCATGGGAAAATCCAAGGAGGGAGAGAGAGACATCTTGGTAAAGGGGCCGTGATTATACAGAAGAGCTGACCCTGCCTTTGTACGCAACTACCCGGCCACGCCTACACTCCACCTACAAGCACAGGAATATGCAGAGAAAGACAGGGGAAAAAAACAAACAACTCTCAATCCTGTAACACCATGTGATGAGCTTCACTTCCGGTGCAAGACAGCAATGTCCATGGCAGAGTCAGAAATATACTCATACATATTTCAGTAAAGCATGTTAAACTGCAAATTCTTTATTGTGTCTTGTGTGGTAAGCTCATTCATCTTATTATCCTGTGATCTCACATTGCCCATTGGAGTGGAGGGAAGATATGATTTGTATCGCTTCCTCAGCGAGAATTTGAGTTAAAAATCTTTAGATCAGTATAAACTTCTCACATGTTAGTTCTGAAATTCTGTTATTTATTCAATATATTACTATAATAGTTTCATATTTGGTTTACTGAGAGTGTGATTAAATTAATAAAAATGAGCTTATTTAAATAGTGTTTGTCTTTTTATGGAAATAAGACACTGATGTGTCTACTCAGCAGTTTTCATTTTGATGTTCATAAGTGCAGTCATAAAAAATTTCACAGGAACTTTTGAGTATTGAGTAAAATTTAGACAATGCCAAAACCACACCCAATGAATTGTAACTATACTGTTTTCTTTGAACAGTGCACGGCCAACAGAATCCAAATGAACTCCGGATCATTTTGTTAGGAAAGACTGGAGTTGGAAAAAGTGCTACTGGAAACAGCATTCTGGGAGAAGAGGTCTTCACAAGTAAATTTTCATCTTCATCAGTGACGCAGGTCTGCTGTAAGTTCACCAAGGAAGTAAATGGGAGGGAAGTCACGGTTCTTGACACACCAGGCCTGTTCGACCCAAACTTCACCCTGGAGGAGACAGTCAGCAGGCTCAAGCTTTGCATCCCTCTCTCTGCTCCTGGTCCACACGCCTTCCTGTTGGTGCTAGAGCCAGGCAGGTTCACTGAAGAAGACAAGAAGACAGTGGAGATCTTTCTGAACATTTTTGGAGAAGAAGCCAGCAGCCACACTTTCATTCTCTTCACTCATGGAGACAAGCTTGGGAACAGCAGTATTGAAGAGTTTATTAGTTACAGTCCAGATCTGGTGAGAGATTTTAACAAGTTCAAGAGGCGATACCACGTCTTCAACAATGAAGTTGAGGATTCCACTCAGGTGGTTGAGCTACTGGAGAAGATTGATGAGATGGTTTCTGAGAATGGAGGAGGCATTTATACCAATGAAATCCTCCAGATGGCAGAGCGAGCGATCGAGGAACAGAAAGAGCTGATCCTGAAGGAAAATGAAGAGCAGAATCGCAGAAAAAAGGAAGAACTGAAGCAGGAACTGAAGCAGGAACTGAAGCAGGAACTGAAGCAGGAAATGAAGGAGGAACTGAAAGAGAAATGGATAATGAAGGCAAGAAAGCAAGCCGAGAAGATCATCAGTGTACTGAGCACATTTATACAACATTTATGGAATGCCCTTAAGAAATTCTTCAAAAGTGACCGTCTGTATTCTCCAATATCTCTATTTCCCAATGAAAATATTTGCAATATGCTGTGCCTCACATTCATAGTGAACAGAAGATAATTACAATTACTTATATGTACTCTTTCATAGAGACATACAACAATTATCATATATTTTCTGTATCTTTAAAATCTGTTGTGTTTGCATGGTAGAATGAGAAATGTAAACTTGACTCTTGATAGAGCTTTGTATTAACGGTCATGGGAAATAAACTTTAGCAGCCGGTTTCAAAAAGCAAAAAAAAACTTCACATGGTTTTGGTGGAAATGATTATCCTAAATAGAGATCTAATTACACTGCATTAGTTATTTGGACACTTGGTAGCCAACATTCTCAATACTGTAATACATAGAAGTATTTAATTGTGCATCTTCATTCCTTGCATTTCTTCTTCGCATCCTCACTTCTCCGTTTGAAAATGTGGGGAAGGAATGCAATGCAATGAAGGAAAAATGAATTCTTACATTCGTAACACTGTATCCTACTTAGCATAATGTCGGCAGTGTGTTGATTATACCAGCACACAACTCGGAACAACTTTTACACACACACACACACACACACACACAAGCATGTCATCAATTCCACTCAACCGCAATGCTGTACCAGGACCAAATGTGGTGATCCAGGGTAAGAGGTCCCCACGGCTGTTTATTTTGGTTTACACACTCTTGAATAATTTTCTACCCTTAAGGATCTCTGGGGGGTCACAACCATAAACCAGGACACAGATCACAGGGATAAATGTTGCACAGCACGTTTATTCTGTTTTGAGCCGCGCAACATAAGTTTTTTCTCACCACAGACTAACTTTCCTCCCACAACCCACACGTGTTTTGCCCACAAAAACACACAGCAAGCGCTATAACATAATACACTCAGTCTCTGAGGAGAATGGAGGGCAAATCTGGTTTCAGCATTGCACAACAAGCTCGTGATCATAGCAACTCCACACTAAGAAGGAGAAAGCAGAGAAAAGGACAGAAACATTATACATGTAGGGGACAATAATGACATAAACTTGCCTTCACCCAGAGGAAAGGGAACAGGGAAACAAACAAACAAACAAAAAGAAAAATATTTTCAAGAGTCCAAGGCCTAAGCACTCCCACCCAGAGGCCCTTTGTAACCAAAAAAACCCCCCACAAAACAAAACAAAAAGAAAACCCACAAACCCTACACCCTTTGGGCAGCGCCTATCGTCCCAGTATGTACTCTCTCAGTCTCAAAGCTCAAAGCCAGATATAATTTCTATCAAATCAGACTAGTTTCAAGGTAAGGAAACAACTAACAAACAATTTTTTATCAGTATTCAAAGAAGCCTAATGCAAAGGATTCTATCAAATCAGTTTTACCTTGCAAAAATGAACCACACACCGTACCCTCCACAATAATTGGAATCCCTTGTAAAGATTCACAAAAAATACTTTAGTGAAGGTGCATCACCTAAAATTAAATAATTTTAATTAAATAAATAAAGAAAGAAAAATCCAACCTTTACCTAAAATGTTTTGTCAAACACACAAAAGAAAACAATAAACATTCATTGCTAGGACACCAAAATCTGACAGCCTCTTCTCCATACTGCAGGAATGTTCTGAATATTTCTCGGAAAACCATCAAGATACGTGCAAGCCACTTTTGTGGCCTACCTACATCAGAGCGAAGAGAGCCCCCACTAATGTTAAATTATGAAGGACCACTGGTCCAGACATCTTTGACATCTCCTTTAGTCAAGCAGCAGTGCCCACCTGTCTCCATTCTGTGCCTCTCACTCAGTGATGAAGTGTTTTGAACGGATGCTCTTGCAACATAATAAGGATCCTGTACAATTCAGAAATACAACAAACCAGTCCACGGACAATCCACCTCACACTGTTCCATCTGGATAACTGGGAGATGCCTGTTTCACACACATATATGGCAGCCATGCATCAAGAACCATGTGAAATTCACCTCAGAGCTGCCCTGTTAAACAGTGTGAATAGAGATCTTAGTTACTCTAATAACAACACTCTCTTTTATACATTGTGCTGCACGATAGGAAGCACTGTGTTAGAATCAATAGGTAAGAGGCGGACTCCTTGTAAGGTGAAGAGCGGTGCAGGTTTGGTTGTTTTGTGAACCAAGGATAGAGCAGATTAAACATAGCGAAGGCTTAGGGACATTTTGTTTATATTCTGTTCTTTCCTTTGGTGTCGTCATTAGGCCCAACCTGTTCTTAGTTTGTCCATGTATGTATGTATATGTATGTATATATATGTGTGTATATATCTGTGGTCTTTGTGTTTTGTCTGTAAATATCGTCATTGTGTCACGGCTGAGGGCCGTGGCAGGCCACCATGTTTTGTTTTGGCTTATTCTGTGTCCTGTGGCCTTTTGTTTTGGTTTGTGTTGCCTGAGTTTGGTTGTGTCACGTGTTTTTGGTTCCCCA
>JBBPDC010008651.1:0-13615 GCA_037974485.1 Hemigrammopetersius urotaenia | reverse complement strand
CCAGGGAGAGACTGCCCCCTGTAGGTAGGGAATGGAAGTCGCTTTGGATAAAAGCGTCTGATAAATAATGTAAATGTTACTACAGGATGTATAGTGTTTATACCACCAGATCGCAACACGTGGCTGTTACTGCTAAGCTCCAGGACTGAACACTCTTGAAGTGTGGTAGTATGACTGTGATTCAACATGTGTTTACCTGCGTGATTGTAAACGTCGCCAAGTCGCTTTTTAATGAATACAGTTCTGCTCAGTTCTTTGGACTCTCCGAACTCGGGTCAGCCAGTTCGTTAAGCCCCGCCTACTTTAATACGCAGACACGCGCCAGAGTTCCATACAAACGCTTCCAAACTGTTATGGGGATTAACAGCTTTGGGATGAGGGGGAAGGATGGGGGTTCTGGTTCATTCATCTCAAATTGTTATTCCCCGCTGGGAGACCCCCCATAAATAGTCCTTTCCCCCCTCTTGGAGTAAAAAAGACAACCTGTTTGTACAGTGCAACCATTTTCAGGCCTCCTCAGTTTTTCAGCATAAAATATAAATATTTAAAAAATGGGACTAGTTGGTCGAGTTCATCCTAAAGAAAGATAGTGACCAAAAACTAAAAGCTCTCTCAGAACTAACTTAGAAAAAAGATGATGGTGAGCTGGAAAACATGGAATGGCTAGAAGTCTCCAAACTTAAACCCCATAGAGCTGCTTTAGGATGAACTGGACAGAAGACTGAAAGCAAAGCAACTTCTAAGTGCCACACACTTATGGGAACTTCTGCAACATAGTTGGGAAGAACTTTCTGTAGAATAAACAATGAGACACTGAACCGCTTGAAAAAAAAAAAGAAATATTGGGGTGTTCTAAAACTTTTGACTGGTAGTGTGTTTGTGTATATATATTACAGGTGTAACGGTACAGAAAGGTCACGGTTCGGTTTACACTATAGTTCTGACATCACGGTTCGGCACGGTTTACGATACAGCAAAGTTAAGCAACAAAAAGTTGCAAAGAATGAGGCTTGGTTTGTTTTCATTTATTTTAAATAAAAGGCAGTGTATTAACCAGTAAACACACTCTTGCTTATATTTTCCATGTATGTGTAAGGCAGCAGAAGTGTTGCACCAGTAGGTGGCACTATTGCACCACACTACGACCCAGGTTTATGATTTACTTGTGCTTTTTGGTTCCTCTGTGATTCCGTATTACTTCAAAAACGTCTTCTCTGTCCTACCGTGTATTCTCCGTATGTACGTACATACACACTTGGGAGAAATAAATAATTATAATTATCTTAGGTGGCTTCTGTAGAGATGAGTCTAAAAATGTAATTTTCTAGCTAATAATGAACATACTAAAAATTGAGTAACATGAAAATTTTGTAATCTCTGTATGCAAAAACTTTTGACCACAGTTCCGTTCCTTTGACAGTGATCTAACCTGAATTTTGGTGTAAGTTGAAACACACCCTAGCCTACCAATCACTTACCAATCCGAACACAGTTGTAAAATCATAAAAACAATTAAGCCACAGAAAAGGGGAAAATAAGGAAATACACTATAAGTGTTATTGCATATTCTTCCATCACACATAACTGAACTAGTTCGCTCACATAGTCTGGGACACCCTGGAAAATTAATTGAACGCTTGTGTGTCCAAAACACATCACATTTTTTGCAGTGATGTTTTGACTCATTGCACCCTAAGCTTTTACTATGAGCCGATTTTGGGTAAAGAGAGATTTTTTAAAAACTTATAAACTTGCGATCTGGTATGAAGAAGACCTGACAGGCAGAGAAGAGGTGCAAATGACTACTTCAGGAACAATACTTGCTTAGATATTTGACAAAAGAGGCAGCTGGAGTCCTAGCTGTTAGGGAGTTTGTGCTGAGAACAGAAGGGCATTCAAATCCCTTGACACCACTGAGGTACTGTGCTCACACGCGGCTCCCGGTGCCCCTTAATGGGGATACACGACCCACTTCACTTGGTGAATGGGTTAAACGCAGAGAAAGAATTTACTTTACGAATAAAAGCACCATGAGCGCATCAGCTGTGAAGAAAAACCTGAAATGGTGGACCAGGCTGACTAGAGGACCACCTCCAAGATGAAGGTCATGATCCATTGGTCTATTACACTTCTGGAGCTTCTGAAATGGACGTGCACAACAGCCACTCGTTTCCCATTTTTTTTTATTTAAAAAGATTTTGAAAAGAAACCTAATAAACAGTGCGTGCTTTGGAATGGAAAAGAAGAATCTGCTTTCAGGAAACACTGCTAGAACAAAAAATGAGCCCCAGATTGCTCCCCGCATCTGAATGTGTTAAAGTGTCAAAGTCCACGGTTTCTCAGAAAACCTTCAGAGTTCGTCTTTCTTTTGTGATAGTTTCGTGGCGTGTTCCTCGATGAATTTGCTCAGGCTCTCCACGTTCCTCTCGCCACCCTCGAATTTGACCGGATTCTGCTTCTTGTTGGCGGGAGCGAAGTATATAGTGGGAAAGCCCTCCACTTTGTACCCGTCGTGAGGCACGTCGTTAGCCGTTGCATCCATTTTAGCGATCACCAGGTTCTTCTCGTGCTTGTATTTCTTCCCCAGAGCGAGGTACTCGGGCTCCATTTTTTTACAGTGGCCGCACCACGGAGCATAGAACTCAATAAGGACGTCCTTCTTTGCGTCCATGACGATTTCATTAAACGTTTTGCCCACCACCACCTTCACAGGTCCCTTGTTCTTGGGAATAGGCTGCGATTTGATGACGGGCTTCAGTTTGCCTGTTAAAGTGAACAAAACACCCATCAGGGACATTTTAACTCCTGTTTTGGAGCTTAATTTCCAAATATGCACTCATTACATATAACATTTCTGAAAAGGGAGGAAAATTCAGTTTATGGTATTGGCTCTTTTATCATTGGCTTTTGCAATGCTTGTATGAAGGCTGCAATTCGCACATAAGTTCAATTCATTCATTACATTTAATTTACTGTATTGTGAAAATATTGACCAAATCAGATGAATTTCTGTAGGTATTTCCTGATTAGTCAATGTGTTCCTGTAATCTAAGAAGAGTGAACAATGTTACCAATATAAAATGCATTCCAATACACCAATATTAAAGAGGATTCATTTATATAGGTTTCATAAAAAGCATGCACAGTTAAATTGGACCTTAAACTTTCTGCTTAAGACCAAAGACAGATTTAAGAACCACAGCTGCCTCAATCACACATCCACACCATAATCTGTGCAATAACCTGGTGGTACTTTGTGCAATTTCTTACTGGGTTAAAATCATAATAACTGAATGAATTCTTCTTATTATATGCAAGTTTCTTTAGACTTTGTTATTTAGACTTTATGTTTTAGAATGTTCTGGTCTCTGTTCATTCGTTCCATAAGCAATTTCCTCCGAGATAAACAAAGCTTTGATTCTGATGATCACAGAGGAGCAGATGGAGCAAACACAGCATCTCCTCACCTTTTTTAAAGGCCACCACGAAGTCCCGAAGCACTTCGGAGTCGAACTCCTCCGGCTCCATCGCGTACTTCTTCCCATCGTCAGCAAGAATGGCAGCGTTCACCTCCTCACCGCCATCACTCAGGCCAAGGCTCTTCAGCTCCTCGGAGTAGTCCTCCTCGTCCGCGATGGCGAAGGTGTACTCTGGGAAATCTCTGGCCACCTCCAGGACTTTACTCCTCCAGAACTGAGTGGCTGCGAGCAGAAACAGGAAGCACTCAGTTCACTTTCTGTCCAGCAGGAGGCACTGTAGCTCTGAGCTAAAGAGTTCTTAACAAAAAACTGCAAGGACAGGCCAGACACAAGGCCCTTTCTTGGTCTTCAATATGAACTCTGTATTTCACACATGAGATCAATCATTAAGAGTTTTTTTTTTACTTTACCTGATCGGGGAATTAAGGAGTAAATTCCAGATAAACTTAACGTTAATGTTATACAGTGATAATCAGATGGAACCAGATGTCTGAAGCCTCTGAAAGCTCCCTCACAGAAAGTATAACATGGTCACAAATATAATGTTGAATGTCTGAGTTGGTTTGCAAGGTTTTAAAAAAGCTTAGGCATGAAATGGATCTCTTAAAACTATCACTGGCAATAAGGTACACACCGTGCACCATGCACACCAAGCACAGTATTTGAATTTCTCTCTGCAGAGTTCAGATACACACGTTCACGGTTAAATTCATCCAGAAGAGAAAGTTCTGGATCCTCACCCACTCTGTAGTCAAAACTGAAGTCAACTCCGTAATACACCACCACCAGTGGCCGACTTGAGTATCGCTTCGCATCATTGCTCTGTTTGCGGTGTCCCACTAACGGCAGAGTGTGTTTCTTAAAGAAATCCTGAAGTTCTGAGGCAGATGTCGAATCCTGAGGGAAAATAGTTAAAGTTGTTAGAGGAGAGAGAGACAGAGAGAGGAGACGTAGAGAGACAGAGGACTCACTTTAACAGTGAAAGTGTGTGATGACGGCTCATGTTTGGATCTGAACTTCTCCGGCTGAAGCATCACCACCTGCCCTGGCAAGGCCTTCAGGAATTTTTCTATTTCGCCGCTGAACGTGTGCCGGAACTTGTAGTCATCTCTCAGACTGTTACCTGGCCAAAAACAAGCCAAACTCATTTCACTTGGATTTGACAATTTCAAATCCAAGAAAAAAAAAAAAAACTGAACTGTTAAAGGTGCTAAAGAATTGGTGCATTAAGGGCTGGGGCTAAACTGCTGCAGCCAGAATAAGGAGGTATTTATATGTGCTGGTTTTGGGAAATCACAAAAGTTTGAAAATGGACTTGTGGTGTACCTTATGTTCCATTTATGGACTGTATGGATGGGGCTAAATGTGACATTTGAAATAATAGAGGAATCAAGATTTATTGCTCTTATCGGCCTGAAATTGTGAACATGTACCACCTATATGCCTGGAATGGTTTGGAAAATCAGTTCTAAACTGGTACCAGTTCCTGCTGAACTCTGGAGAGTCTCCTGTTCAGACAGTGCTGCTGTTCTCACACAGCTGCGTTTCCATACGGTGTATGATGGATTGGATCAGTGGAGGGACGGAGCAGAATATTTGTAGCGACGCTCCTCCCTCATTATAGACACACAAACTCAGGATACAGTTTTGATCCTTATTCCTCCAAAACACCACAATAAAATCGCTGCCAAACTTCTACAGCTTTTCATGTGACATCTTTTTTTCTGCACTATAGAGAATAGATCAATAAGAGTATTGATAAAGTTATAAACAGCTTAGTGGTTTTATTTATTCTCACCTAATCCAAGTTCAGCTGGTGGGTCAAGAGCAGGAAAATGACTAAACCACAATCATTAACCCTCAGAAACCGACTGACGCACAGCACCTCTAAAACAGCCATCAACAAAAGGGCCCCCTTATCTAGAGTTTGTGTCTCTCTGGGTCAGCAGCGGAGCTTCAGGCGTCACAGGAAGCTTCGTCATATGTTGTGTAGAATCAGAAATGTCAAACTTAACCATGAAATGTATGGATTTGGGAAATTAAAAAATAGCATAGATTTAAAAAAATATTTATTCAACAAAATAGTAATGTGTGTGAAATGTGCAGATTTCCGAAGGTTCTAATATATATGCGTGTGGATTTTTACTGTTAAACACACAAAAAAAGAATTTAATACATAAAAAAATAAATGTCTTTCAATCAGTTGTTTACGAATAGTTAATTTATAAAAATAATCTTGTTGGGTTGTGCTAAAAAGAGAGATGAGGCACTTGTGCGTTTGTTTAAAACTTATTAGAAAAATAACAATTACCCTCAGGGTTCAAGGGGTACGAATCATTAACAAAGACACAGAAAGCAGAAGAACCTGTACTTACACGCCTCCTGATAGATCTCATAGAGAGCGTCCTCTTCACTGGAGAAAACTCCAATGATCACAGCATCATCTCCGTCTTTCAGCAGCTCCTGGATCTGCTTTAGAGCCTGGACTTGCTTAGACGGAGGGCCAGCTTGTTCACTCATGTAATCAACAATACCTGGACAAAATATATAAATATTTTTTAAAAATAGATTTGCTTGTGGACTGAAGGACTCAAAAGTCTGAGGTCTGCATGTGAGCGCGAACACAAGTCAGATCACGTGTGGATTTGTGGCCATTAGACCATTAATGAGAGGTCAGGAAGGCGGTGTGAGTGCAGGGTGTGTGGGGAATGGGTGTATGTGAGTGTACATGAGTGTGTGTATAGATGAGGGTGGGTGATGCGTGTGTGTGTGTGTGTAAGTGGGCTGGGTATGAGTGTGGGTGTTTGAGGTGTGGGGGTATGTGAGGAGGGGTGTGTATATGAGTGAGAGTTGTGAAGGGGGGAGGCGAGGTGTAGGGGCAGTGCGTGTGTGTGTGTGTAGGTCTGCCGTGTTGACTGTTTTGAAGGTGGCACAGACAGATGGACTGTAAATAAGCGAATGGAGAAATGAACAGATTTTCTGAGGTTAGTTTGTGCTCCAGTGTTGTTGGTTAAATTATATACTATAAATGACACACTTGGTTTAGGCTTTAAATATGAACAAGCAATGCAGATCCAGGGTTCTCAGGGTTAAAAATCTCAAAGTAAACTAACGACATACCAAACTTCTCCCGAGGTCCGTTGTAGTCAAAGGCTTTGCCTTTCCTGAAGATTTTGAGCGAAGGGTATCCCGTCACATCGAACCGCAACGCAACCTCCGTCTCCACAGTAGCATCCACTTTAGCCAGCAGGATGGGAGGAGTGCGGTTACTCAGCTCCTTCGCAGCCTTTTCATACTCAGGAGCCAGTCGTTTACAGTGACCACACCTGTTCATACAGAACATAAAATAACACATGTAGAGCGTATATTCCAACACACATCAACAGACCAAATCTAAATATGATACCAACCAGGGTGCGTAGAATTCCACCAAAATTATGTCTGCGTTGTTGACCACGTCATCAAAGTTGTCCTTTGTGAGGACCAGGGTGGCCTCTGGAGGAGGTTTCCAGTCCGGGTTCGCCACTTCTTTAACTCGCTCAACAATCGCTGGAAGATCAAAGTGAGAACCATTTTTATATTAATTTTCAAAATAATAATTAGTTATGTATCACATACACACAGACACTCTGCTTTGAATCACATTGTTAGAGATAATCTGGGTTATCAACTGATATCAGAAGTGGCTGAAGACTTTATTGCACAGTATTATGTGTGTGCATGTGTACACACAACACACACACTCCTATGCATTATATACTCTCAGAACACACAGTACTGTGCAAGTCTTGAGCTGCGCCTGATTTCTTTTTACTATGCTTTGAATCACATTGCCGAAAACAAAATACTATTTAATCCAAAAAAATCTGGCTTTAAAAACTAAATATGAAGAAATGAGACTACTGCACAGTACTGTATGTATTTTAATAGCAAATAATGCATTCAAATACATACAGAGGGCCAGAAGTACGATTTTGGAAAAAAAGATCTCCATCACTTTAACGTGACAAGCCTGTATGAAGGCGAGCACCTTTTTCAGTACGTTCTCCATCATATTCCACCGCTTCTCCTTTTTTCAGAATCTTGATGGTTGGATAGCCAGACACCTCAAAGCGACTGGCCAGAGCGCTGGCTTTAGTGGCGTCCACTTTCGCCACGGGGACGGAGGGGTCGCTCTCCTTCAGCGTCTGAGCGATCTTCTCGTATTCGGGGGCGAACTGCTTGCAGTGGCCACACCTGCAGGGAGCAAGAAAATGCTTTTACACAGTGAAGAACCTCAGAGGAGCATGATAAGATCTCAAGCAGAAACTCACCAGGGGGCGTAGAACTCCACCAGCACCGTGTCTTTACCCTCCATGAATGTGTTGAAGTTGGCGTCTGTCAGAACCAGAACTCCGTTCTCCTCTTTGACTTCAGTGCTGTTGTCGTCGTCGTCGTCGTCGTCACCATCATCATCGTCATCATCGTTGTCGTCGTCATCTCCGGCTTCTCCTTTTCCAACATCCTTTGCTGAAATTCACATGAACTTTTAATGATTTTGCATGAATCTCCCTTTCTCTTTATTTCTCTTTCAATTCACATTTCTTTCCAGTTGTTCTCAGCCTCATTTTTCTCTCACTTGTCCCTTCCTGCCTGCCACTCATTCTCTCTCTTTGTCACTCATTCTTTCTTCTTTCCCTGCCACCATCACTCTTTCTTTCATCATGCTACATGTCCCTCACTTTCTTTCCTCTCTCTACCTTTTCGCCTCTCACTCATTCATCTTTCTACCACTCTCTCCCTCAATCATCTTCTCTCTTATAGACTACACATATATACACATATACAAGCTTAAATATAAAAGCCAGAAACCACAATTAATCCTTATGAAAATTGTCCTCAATAGGACTCATACGCCTCAATTAAAACAAATACTGTGTTCTACTACAGGATATAAGCGGTAAAGATAAGAGCAATATTAGTTGTATAGTAAGCACAGAAGAGAACCTTTACAGGAATAGTATTAGAATTGACTTTTCTTATGGTGATAAATTCCATCACATTAACTCAGTGCGCTTCTCTAAATGTTTCGTGATATCAGTACTGTTTCAACTTCCTGCCGGTTAATTTACAGTAGTCTGCCGATTCTGACTGCAGCGTGTGAAAAGCTTTAATCGTGGTTTTATATGAGGCTGTGCATATCCTTGTATTATTAGGTTAAGTTATATTACGTACTGCTGCACATCAGCTAGGACATGGGGTAGGGGTGTAACATTTCATTCAAATATTGTGGGTCCACCTCCGACCCCAGCTTTAGTTGCATTAGTACAACTGTCGCACACCTGAATCTTTCTCATCTACACTTTGGATCTTGTAAGAATACCGAAGTAAAACGAAAAAAACTTCATTGCAAACTCCATTGTCTTGCTCCTCTAACATGGGGCGTGTGAAAAATCACCCTAACCCCAGAAGCACCCATCCTTTTAGAGGTGTAATCATACGTATTCTCCCTAAAACTTAACTAGCTTGATAATTTGCATTTCGTCTTAACCCAGCGCCCTTTGGTTTCCCGGGCCAAAAAGTCTGGGCACCCTGACAGGACCTCTACAGTTCAACTCAACTCATTTCCAACACCTCATTTACAGCAGTGCCAAACAATAACACACGATCAGCACATCAGTTTTGGGGCATTAACGGCATTTTTCATGTTGCAAACATGAATTATCATGTAATGTTTAGAAATTTCATTAAAAGCTAATATTCGACAGATTATTAGTTAATTTATCCATGATCCTTCCTTTATCAGAGAAAGACAGAGGGAGGGCAGAGATGGATAGAGAGCGAGCGAGGTGTATTATCATGCTGGCATCTCAGTACGCCATTAACCGGCCCTGCGAGTTTCCCCCCACGTTCCTCACCATCATCCTCACTCCGGCTCAGCGAGATGAAGTGTGCGAGTCCAAGCAAAACGATGAGGAGAAGCGTGATCTTCTTCATCTTCTCACAGTCCTCTCAGTTCTCCCAGTCTCTCTCCACCGCCTGGCCTGCACCACTCTAACGAGTTTTTTATGGCCTGTTGAGCCTCGAAATGCTTCAGATCTCTCCTGCAGCGAGGTAGAAGGAGCTAAAAGCTGTAGGAGCCTGAAGTCTGAAGCTCCAGATCTGATCCTGCATGGATCTCCTGCACTGCTCGGCCTCCACTTCTCTGACTTGCCACGCGCTGATTGGCTGCCAGGCCATCACACCGACCAATCACAGGCCGCCACTCAAGTTCGTACGTTCAGGCGTGTGATTGGTGGACAAAAAACTTCACTGTTTAGGAATGTTTTCTTTTTAGATTTTTTTAAAACACAAACACATTTTATAGCAAGAAAACTGCAAAATATATTTAAATAAATTTTTTTGCGTCATATGTCAAAACGCAGGGAAAGCCTGAACTCCAAGTTCAAGGTCAGGTTTAATATATTATTTATTTTATTGGGAATACTTTTGCACATTTTAATCTATGATTACTCTATATGTGCCGAGCTTAATATTATGGGCAGAAAAATACTACAAAAGACCTACGTTTGTATCACACAAATAATACTTAATGTTTTTTTTTTCTCAATTGCTTTGGCCTTTTTCAAGGTTCAGCCAACAATAGAACATCTGTAAAAAGATTTTAAAAATTGTTCCTTGGGATGCATTACATTTTTTTACTTAGAAAATCAACAAAATGTTTACCAACATTTCCAAACCACTGTATACAGTCAGACTATAGTGTTTAAAAATAACACATTTTTACTTACTAGCATATTTTCACATACTTACTAATAACACATTTATGAGGAGAGAAGACAAAATGTCCAGAGGAAGGAGAACAATAAAAATATTGATGAATAAAGTGAAATAAACTAGTAAAATACATAATAAAAAGTGAAAAATCTTATGATAAATGGGCATGTGGGTACATCCTAATACAGTGTACAGTGAGTTGTGTACATTTGCTGCATTATTAAATGCTTAAGGTGTGACCAGTGTGCTTCAGAGTGGGAGTACCTCAGCAAGTCAGAACTGTTTACATTGGAGGTGAATGGCCCCAGATGGTGCAGAATAAATTTCATCCCCCAAACAGGTACTTTCAGCAGTTCTGTATTACCACTGCAGAGATAAAAGACTTTTTTCCCAATAGCAATGACATGCTAGCAACATTTCTGTACCAGACCTGTAGAACTAATACTAAACATACTGAATTACTGTTGTAGACTTTAACTACACTGACCTGGAATATGAACTGTTTGTTTTTCAGAATGTGAGTCTGGATTTTCTATAGGGTCACACACACAGAACCGTCCATGTTCCCTCATTTGAGATGAATACTGGATTTTGTTGTCTGGAGAAGAGTGTAAATTTGTGCCTGGTTCTGTTTGTGAGTTCCAGGTTCCTGTTTTGTCAGTGGCCCGTCTGGGGTGTGATGAGTCCAGTAAGTCACCACATTCCATAAAAACACTGAAAACAGTCTGTAGGTCCTGTATCTTCTTCCCAGGTGCTGCAGTAATGTTCCTGTGGATCTTCTGTCCTCTGGACATGGGTGTGTCACAGATCTTTGTGCTTCTTTCTCTGAAAGGCCGGCGAGTTTTCCATTCCAGCAGTGACCTTGTAAAGAAATTAGCACACGTTTACAGAGCTGATGTTTACTTTGGCATTTACATCTGCACGACCTCTGAGGAGAGCCTTACCTGAGGCTGCCTCCTTCAAGATCTTCAGGTGTGTATGGAAAGGCACTGTCCATGCAGGAGAGTTCCATTAGACTCATGATGTTCTGAACCTCAACAGCCTACGAAGAAAAATACAGTTTTATCACAATTATTTCTCAGTTCAAAAAACACTACTTTAAAGAAATATTCATGAAAGGCTATTTAGGAAACTTTTTGTTTCTTTCTTCAAGAAAACCCCAACATTATGAGTGATGTTCTGGAAATAAAGAGTGCAGCGTAGATGTTTCAGGGTCAGAAGGTCACCTCTACGCTGTGGTTGTGTACAGAAGTAAGGCACCGGTGGTTCTCTTCAGTGTAGTCGCTGTCGGACATCACACTGAGCCGCAACAGCAGCTCATCGACAACGTCCTCAAACTCCTCCAGGTACAGATTCTGAGCAAAGAGTAGAGACAGTTTTCTGTGATTTTCAGTCAAAATCCTTTTGTTCATTTATTTATTTATTTACTCCTGGCTCACTAATGCTATATTAAAGTCTATGGGTTTAAATGCAACCGTCATTAAAGTCTCTTTTGGTGTAATGGTCATGCGTCCCAATACTTTTGTCCACATAGTATCTGTTATTCTGTCCATCCATCTGTACATCTATCTGCTAATCGAACTATTTGTCTATCTGTCTATCTATCAGTCCATCCATCAATTCATCTTTCTGTTATTCTATTTGGCAGACTATTTATTTGTTTGACTAAGACTAAAATACAGGACCTAATCTATCTGTCTATCCATCCATCAATCTTTTTTTATACAGTTCTGTCACAAGCTTAGTTGTGGCCATTTCCATTAAAGGTGCAAGTTTGTGCTTCCTCTGAGACATAACGAGGCTGGATGGAGAGGTGGGGGGGAGAATAGTTACCTCTGGGCCATCGTGCTAAACCTGCAACCTCCTAACGACAGGACCAGTGCGACTGGAGACTCACACATGTTTTTTTTTTTAAATATAAATTCTTTTATTTCCATTCTTTTACATTTATTCTGAATCTGTGTAGAAGAAGTGGCCTGTCACCATTATGCAAAAAGGTTCAAGATAAGAACTTCACCCTGACAATATTAAAACTGGTGTTAAGAAGTTCCTTACGTTAGTGCTGGTTTCAGTCCAGTCCTGCCTGCATTTGCCCATGAAAACCAGAGCTGCATCTGTGGTGTAGGTAATCAGGTCGGAGACAGAGAGGTGAGGTTTCCTCCTTTCGGATTTTACTGCCGTTTTCACAAAGGAGGTGACTGCACCAGTTACCTGCAAAGCATTCATGATAAAGAAGCACCTTTTAAAGCACAGCACACATAATAGTGTTTAAAGACTAATTTAACACTACTGTCCAGTAGTAGACATAGGTGTATATAACCGCTGCCTTTATTAAAGAACCTATGAAGAACCTTCACCGGGGAGGGGGGGGGGCGGGCTAAGACTGGTTTACGTACCACAGCTTTTAACGCCACACACACTGAGCACAACAGTGTCCCATAGACACAGAGCAGAGAGGAAGCCTGAGTGTTGTAATTAAGCCCAGAAAAGATTCTGAGCAGCCTCAAGCCGCAGCAGTGGGAGACGATCCAGAGAGCAGATGTTCTTAAGGTGCTGAAGACCCATGAGTTTGACTGGAACAGCAGGTTCCCCAAACAGGTGAAGGCAATAATGAGGATCACACCATAAATCTGAAACAACAGGAAGAAATCACTGGTGCTCAACCACAGTAAATAAACACAACACTGTTCAAGTAAAGCCATCATTTCAGCACAGCAGCTTTATTGCCAAATGGTCCAATAGAAACACATTAAAATGATGTAGAATAAAATCATTACATTAACATACATTATTAGAAAATAATACTTTGCCTTCTCCTATGAAGTAAATGGGTTTTTTTTTTGCTTTTTTGTCTTTGGACATTAACTACATATTAAAGACCAAACGACTTTCTGATTCGGGTTCATTTGAGGAGCCATTTTCAGCATGTACCAGTGGCCGGAGCAGGCTGGAGAAGATCAGCTCCACTGTAGAGACAGCAGCAGCCGTGGCTTCATTCAAGCGAAGCACAGAGAAACCTCTCATCAGGAGAAGGAACACCAGGATTCCATGAAGTGAGCGAGAGAGCTGTGAGAGACAGAAATAGTTCCTTATTTACCATTATTTATACATTCTCATCCTACAACACACTGATGATGATAGCAGATATCAGGGATAGGATTTGCTCTCTCTCTCTCTCTCTCTGTCTGTCTCTCATTTCCAGTTCAGTCCCTGAAGAAGGCTGCTGCACTGTGTAGAATGACAGCTCCGTGTCTTGTCCTCGCATTTTAGTGTTTTACCCCCCCCCTCCCCCCCTCCCCCCCTCCAATTTTCAACAGTTATCTCAGTTTATTTAGTATTAGTAAGCTGTGCTCTGTCTAAACATGTGGGTAGAGAGAGTT
>JBBPDC010008632.1:0-13616 GCA_037974485.1 Hemigrammopetersius urotaenia | reverse complement strand
TAATCTAGATTAATCTCAAGATTACAATGAGATTAATCTAGATAAAAAAAATTAATCTATGCCCACCTCTAATATATGTATGTATATGTGTATGTATTGATCTTTTTACCCCCATTATAATCAATACTAAAACTTTTGAGCAAAATACCAGTATTGTTATTTTGCTGCTACATGTTGCGATTGTGATGCCTTTCACAATATTAAAGGCCTTGTATCACTTTTCTGGAATTAAAAAGGCTTAAAGTCTGTTAATGTTGTTTCACATGGTACATACAGTCCATATATGGAAACTAAGCTAGAAGACAGCTTTTTAAATCACAGTTTTTGTCACAAAGCCAACACATTTAAATATATCTCCTTTTTCTGTCTACAGCACTTTAGCTGTGTCCAATCTGGCATGGGTTCACCAACGTCTTTAATGGTTAAAGATTAAAATAAAAGAGATTTTGTTGGATTTCACAAATACCTAGCAACTCAACTTGAACTGTGATTGGTTACTCTGTCAGAAAAACTCTTATTGGTTAGAGGCTCATTTACATATTTGCGATATCGGTATTGTAGAGATGGATATTACAATAATGATTAGCAGATGGCATATTGTGCAGCCCTTACAGAAACTGAAACCATAAAACTGAGGTCTCCATAAAACACTACTCTATTGTCCCTATTTAAATGATTAGTTGTTGCTTTTAAAAAGAGTTCTGCTAAATACACCATATTGATAAAAGTGCTGGGATGCCTTATTACAACGAAAAGGCGTTTTAATGACACTGCTTTCATATACATAGACTTTGATGTGGAGTTGGTCCCCCCTTTGCAGCTAGAACACTCTTCTTAGAAGGCTTTCCATAAGATTTTGGAGTTTCTGTGGGAATTTGTGGCAGTTCATTCTGTAGAGCATTTAGGAGGTCAGCCACTGCCATTGGACGAGAAGGTTTGGCTCACAATCTCCGTTCCAGTTCATCCCAAAGATATTGGAGGGGAATGAGTTCAGGGCTCTGTGGGGGCCCATCAAGATCTTCCACAGCCATGTCTTTATGGAGTGTCCTTTGTGCACTGGGGTACAGTCATGCTTGAATAGAAAAGGGATTTCCCCAAACTGTGTCCACAAAGTTGGAAGTATGTCTTTGTATGCTTGATTGAAACATCTGAATTTAATAATGTGTTCCAATACTTTTGCTTTAATTACCCCTGACAATGGTCAGTAGTCAGTAATTAAAATACATCTTGGGTTTAAGAATGGTAACATATTACATGTCGTATGTTTTCAGTGCTTAAAGAATGTTCTTTGAGGCATTTTGTCAACTTTCCCTCTGAGCGTTTGTTGTAAGACGGTTTTAGGAACAGGAAGAAAGAATAAGATGACCTAACAAGAAATTCATCACAAGCATTATTTCTTCTCTCATACTTGGCCTTGTTTCCTCTTTCCTTAACAACATAATTCCTGTCAAGTAAGGATTACATCATAAAACTATATCTCATGAGAGAGTTCCTTTCTGCTGTAGACCATTCAGCCTCAAACTGGGTACACATTTCAGCCAATTTAATTTCACCTGCTCTTCCATACTGAGAATTGAGTTCTTGCTGGTCAGTCTATGTGTCCCAATTTCTGTTAAACCTATAGTTAATATCCTGTAATGTGTGAGTCTCATTTCTGTGTTCTGCTTGGAAATAAAGCAAAACATCAGTGGACACATTGGCTAGAATGGACAGGAGCCATCAGAGACTATTATAAGTAATTATATGTTCAAGGAGCACATAAGAATTGTTTAAACTGCTTTTACACTCTTGAAAAGGTGCTTCGAATGCTTGTTTGAATGTTTATATAGAATAATTATTATACTTCCTTAAAGCTGTTAAGAACCTTCACATAATGTTTAAGTTTTTCCAAGAACCTTTGCATGATGTGCAACTCTTCCATCTCACATTTACAAAAGGGGTTATTTTATGAACTGTTCCTTGAAAGTTTTTTTAGGGAACCAAATATTGTGGGTGCACAGTTATAATCTGCCATAATCAGATTTGTTTTCTCTTTCCATAAAATCTGCGACTAGACCATTGTTTCTTATTACAGATGATTTTTGTTGGAACTCATGACATTAGGGATGACCAGTGTCTACCAATGTAGCATATGATGATGTCTATGTTAAACATTACACTGGATGGTGACATGGGGAGTGAGTAACATTACTATTGAAAAATGATGGTAATGCACCTAAATATGAATGCATTTCTGCCTGGAGGTCTTAAAACATGTGGTGCTGTGAGATTAGAGGGAACTGTACCAACAGGAATAAACGAGTAAAGCCAAAGACTACTGCAGCCGTGAAAAAGTTGTGTGGAATTTGAATGTGTAAGTGGGCCAGAGCATCTTTGGACCAATTGAGATGGGGGGAGGTTTCACAATGCTGGCCTCTGTCAGCCATTTGCCCAACTCGAACATACAAAATGTGATCCAGCTAGTACATGGGGTTTTATTTATTTATTTATTTATGTCCATTTTTTTGCCCTGTACTGGGTTCAGGATTTTTTTAAGGCATTTCGACTGCCTGTATTTGCGAATGTGAAAGTAAAACTGTGCAGAGAAAAAAATGCAGAGCAAGAATTTCACATTGTTCACTGTGTGTTGTGGTGTATTCACGCATGACTGTAAGGAGCCACTTTACTTTACTATCCCAGTGTGAAAATGTGTCAGTGTGAAGCATCACTGTTTCAGAGCATCCCTGGGGCTTTTTTTGTCTCGCACAACCTGTGTTTCCATCACCTCCTAGCACATCATGTGCCAAGAAAAATTATGGGATATTCCAGCAAGTTTGTGAGTTATATAATGATGGCATTCCATAATAAAGATTTTTTGTGTATGTGTTTTTGTGCTGACCGAATGTGTGTCAGACCCTGAATAATGGGTTTGTGTGTGGCTTTTGAAAAGTTAAGTGTATGGATGCTTAATAGTATGTATTTATTTGCTTATACACACATTTTTATGTACACACAAATGCGCACACACACACAGCTTGAATGGCTTTTGTGTAGGCATAATATTTGCATGTGAGTTCTTTTGTAAGGACTCCACTCAATAAGTGTCTTTGTTTCCAAACCAGTCTCGGCAGAATATTAAGTGATTGTGGATGTTTCAGTGTGTTTGCCAGCTTGTGTGTTTTCTGAGTGTATTAAAATTTTTGAAAATGAAGTCTTTGTCAGACAGCAGGGTGACACTGTAACCATACATAAAAGATGCGTGATGACTATGGAAAATTGTGAAACTGCAGACACATTACCAGCAATGCTGAGAATGTTTCCTGCCTCCAACCGTCATTCAAATGGCACATGCGCACAAGTGTGTGTATGCATACACACGCATAAACGCGCGCGCACACACACATGCGCACGTTTCAACAAAAGTTATTTATTGTCTTGTCCCTGCAGCTTGTTGAGAGGAAACATGACACAATGATTCAATCCCCCACAAACATTTTAGTTTAGTACTGACAGCATTTACTATTGTCTTAAGCTGCACTGCTTTTAGAAACACAGTAGATCCAGTGTGAATGGAGAGAATGTTCTAGAACAGCACGAACAGGAACATCATTTTACGTTTACATTTACAGCATTTATCAGACGCTTTTATCCAAAGCGCCTTCCATTCCTTAACTACAGGGGTCAGTCTCTCTGGAGCAACTTGGGGTCTTGCTCAGGAACCCAGTGGTGTGCTGAAGGTAGGATTCAAACCCATGACCTTTTGGTCCAGAGGCAAGTATCCTACCACTAGGCCCCTGGGTAAATGTGGAAGAACCTTCTGGAGCATTGTGATCAAGGGAGAACATTCTAAAACAGTGTGAATTGGGGAGAACATTCTAGAACAGTGTGAATTGGGGAGAAGGTTTTGGAACACTGGGATTGGTGGAGAATAGTTTGGAAGAGTGTGAATGAGGTGGAACTCTCTCGTTCCTGACTTTTTCGTATTTAAACCTCGGGTTTATATTTACATTTTCTTTAAGGGTAATGTATTAAACTGAGTTCAAAATGAAATTAAAGTGATCGGGGAGAACATTTGGAGGTATGTTTATGGTTTACACTATAAAAATAGGCATTGGGATCATTTTGGTGGGGGTGGGGCTTCAGACCTTCGGCAGAATTCAAACGAGCCATTTTAATTTAGATTAATTCCAAGATTACAATGAGATTAATCTAGATTAAAAAAAATTATCTATGCCCACCCCTAGAATAAATGCAAACAAACAAGAAAGCAGTATAAAGTATCAAGATTTTTTTTGTTCATAAAAAGAAGTTGATATTGTGCGAGCTGGTGAGGAGAACACAGAGATTCCTCCTCGGTTCCTCCAGCTGTTGTTTGGATTTCCGAAACAGATTTCATTTAATGAAAGACTGATTGAACTAAACCAGGCTTCTGATGGAAAATACAAGTAATACTGGACTTCCACAAGAAATGCTGAACACGCAATCTCTATTTAGCATATAATGTTATTTGTATTTATTTTTTCTTTTTTTTGTGCATTTAGTGAACATTTCCACTGGTGCCTAAGACATTTGTGCAGTACTGTACATAAAAGACTTGGCCCTACAAGCATCAGTTGTGTTAAAAGCCAGATTTGTGTATTTATATCTCTAATAGGTTTATCTCAGTGATCATGAAAGGTTTATGAAGGTGTCATTTATGAAGGCGCCTTCTGAATTCTGCCCTTCAGTCCATCTACTAACAATAAAAAAACCCAAAAATATTAAAATAATAGCCTGTACATTTAATACATGTACCACGGAGGAAAATAGACTATAAGTAGTGGATTTTGTGGACAAATCACATTCATGCTCTAAAGAACTGGGAGTCAATTTAACAACATTTGAGAACCAGACAGTTGTGAGTGAAGTAACACATAATCACTGTGTGTAGAGAAGCAACTCTCATAAGAAGTTCAGTGTCTCTAATAAGGAGGTCACTATGTCTATACACATGGGGTGAGAGAGAGAGAAACACTGTGAGACAATCAAATGAAAACTCATTTTGAAAGTGGTCCAAAAGACAAATATATACCGGTGTGCCATTTGTGGTGCCAGACAAGTATATAAACACTCATATTTGCATGTGTGTGTACAATGGCAAAGTGACAATCGTATGCAGAGTTAACTAATGTAATGTAAAACAGTCTGTGGGTGTGTCCAAAATTGCGCACTTGCATCAGTGCACTGAGATTTAGTGAGTAGTGCGCACTGAGCACTGCCTTCTGTAGTGCGCACTGCTGTGGGTCAGTGCTGTCCTAAACGGAACACTAACGTTTTGCTCTTAGCGGAAATGACGGACTCACATTTGCTCGCGATTCTCCAGCCGCCAGAATATCTGCCGGTTTTACCGCAGTGTACATCAGTACAATAACTTTATTAACGTTACTCACATTTATACCAACCAGCTGCCTCCGCTTGGACTCGTATTTCACTGTTTGCCTCCACTATTCAACTAGAAAACACGCTACGTGGTAAAAATGGCACCCGTTTAGTGCAGAGTGTCCATCGTTCTGCACGGCGTTTTCTGGCCGATTTCAGTGCAGCGTTCGGGTTCTTTCAGTGACTGAGTTTTAGCTCGGTTTGCAGTGTGAGCGCACTACACCCTAAAAGAGCGCACTAAAGGTGCGCAAGTGCACCGTTTCTGACACACCGTGTATGCTGCTCACTGCAACAGTTTTGTAGCTCAACATTCCAAGATGCTCTAATAAAAGACAAGAAAGGAAAGGAATACTGGTCAGGTCAAATATATAGATCTTGATTGATATAGATGTCAACTTTGCTCAGACGCCAGCTTTAACATCAACTATTAAAGAAATCTCCAAACAATCCCGCCATTTTTTTTTCAATCTAATACATATGCAGCATCTGTATTATGTGGTCAGTTACGTGAGACAATAATTTGGTGTCTGTTGCTGTGCTTAGAATAGAACAGAAAACCAGTTTCTTGAAGATTCAACACTGGGAAGCGGGTGAACACCATAAATGAACAGATGTATTTGTAGAAAATCTTCACTGCATGGTATCTGTAAATCTGTATCACTTTGTATCAAACTGGTTTTCCAGAGGGAAGAAGTGCCTGCCTGTGTGGAGTCTGCATGTTCTCTCCATACATCAGGTGAAATGGGGATGCTAAATTGCTCATAAGTGTAAATTTCTTGTAAGCATAAATTGCTTTTGTGTGTGTGTGTGTGTGTGTGTGTATGTGTGTGTGTGTGTGTGTGTGTGTGTGTGTGTGTGTTTGCCCTGCACTGGTCAGTTGACCAGGGTGTTTTCACAGATTTCATGTTTTAACATGGAATTCAGTATCAAATAATGGGTTTCCTGTTCTTTTCAAGGTCCATCATAATGATGTAGTAACTGACTAAAATATGCAAATACAGAGGTTAGAGATTAGATTGAAAAGGCTGTATTTATTCAATGGCTCCCACCCTATCGTCAGCAGCAGGCTTGATCCATTCCTCACCTCCAGCTGTAAATTTCCGCCCGTGTCAGTGCTGATATTGTATTTCCTACAGCGTGGTCAGTAGTGTTAGCCCTGGTGCACCTTCCCTCGGCACTTCTGTGATGACCATAGTGTTGTAAAGTAAATGTAGCGTAAATAAGACCATGACAGCGATAAGAACATTGTTATGACTATGATGACTAGGCTATCGCAATCATCAACAAGCTTTTGGGATGCACTGTGACAAACTTGCAATAGTTCTTTTGTAAATAAAAGCTCGATATGTCAAAACATGGCTTGTAACTGAAGAGAAAATGATTCTTGCGAAAAACCCAAGGGAAAAAAAAAAGACTCTGAAACAACGATCATAACAACAATAAGCAGTAGAGCAGTTGAACAGAGCCTGACAAAATATCAGGTTTCAGGCAGATTTTTATACAACATCAAGCTCGGATTGGTTTTTAATGTGTGTTTTTTATGTACTCTTACACATCCTTTTGAACACATTCTCTCGTTCACTCATCTCCCTGTGTTCTCCCTTTCTGTCAACATTAGCTGTGTTCATAACAGTCCCAGAGTTTGAGACGTGGATGAATGTGTCCCTCAGTGAAACCAAGGGTGATGAGAGGGTTGTGTTTGTTTGGTGGAAAGGTCAGAGGGGCTCATTCTCCTTTCTTGTTAAGTCCCGCAGTGAGTTAAGCATTTATGTGAGTTGCAGCAGCAGCTAGAGGAACTGCAGAGAGGAACGTGGTGTGGAACCGCTTGACTGTGCATGACTGAAAACAGCATCACTCTCTGAAATGACACAATAATATACTGAGATTAAACACTAAGAGTGTGTTGCAGATAAAATACCTATCAGCACTGATCAGACCCAGGGCCGTAGCCAGGATTTTTCAAATACAGTGATGATGTATGTAAAATGGTTGGCTTGGTTTAAGTTTCAGATTTAGAAGTGCTGGTCAGACCAGGTCGGGTCATGTCTCAAAGCTATGGGTGCTTCAATGTCATACCATTTGCAGGCCTCTAATATGAAGTCAATCCATCCATAGGGCTGGAGCCTATGCCAGCTGCAATGGGTGAAGGCGGGGTACAGTCGACAGTCGAA
This sequence comes from Hemigrammopetersius urotaenia, assembly GCA_037974485.1. Classification (NCBI taxonomy): domain Eukaryota; kingdom Metazoa; phylum Chordata; class Actinopteri; order Characiformes; family Alestidae; genus Hemigrammopetersius; species Hemigrammopetersius urotaenia. The sequence continues at coordinate 6,048 of JBBPDC010008632.1, read as the reverse complement.
AGCACGTCGCAGGGCCACTTACAGAGACATACAACTATTCACACTCATAGTCATACCTAGGGGCAATTTAGTGCACTCAATTGGCCTATCCCCAGTGCAAATAAAAAGTATATGTCTAAAATGATGAGTGTGAAAAGAACGCATAATTTTCTGGCATATAACTCAAGCTTTTCTGGCAGCCCCCTTTTTTTCCCTCCATCTCTAAAAAAGTACATACAATGTTTCCAGCTGATTGGAGTGGCTTATTTTGCTGGGGGCATGGACAGACGAGCCTACTGAAGCATCCTCTGCACCGTCTATTTTTTGTTACTTTCTGTGCATCCCATACTTTTCTTAATTCGATATGTGAACCACTCCTCCGTGGACATTATTACTGCCAGGATATGAGGACTGAGGATGTTCCAAACCCTCTGACTGAAGGGCAAAAACAAATACACTTAACCGAGGGCCGTTTTTATTTAGACCGATCTCGGAGGGGTTGGATTATTTCGCCACCCTTCCCCTTCACTCAGACAGACTCGAATTTGAATTCAAAGGATGGTGTATTTACTTATTACAGTTTGGCACCCTCAGGATTCCTCCCTGCGTGACACACTCGGAATTCCAATGGTTTTTTAGGTCCAATAGAAAAAAAACATGAGGCAGAGGGTGAGGGGAGCTTGCAGAGAAAGAAAAAAAAAAGACATGGCGTTAATCAAGGGAAGAATTTCCACAGCAAATGTGCAAGAGAAGCAATCAGACCTGAGCATGCAATAGTCATCAACAACTGTAGTACTTTGGACAGCTCGTTAAAGGAATACGCCACTAGAGTTCCAGAGATTTCAGGCTTGTTAATGTGGGAGATGCGATAATGATAATGAACGAAATGACTAATAAAGCACTGAAGATAATGGAACTATTTTAAAGCATCAAAGACAACACTGCAGAGGTGAAAAGCCTCAGGTTGGAATTCTTCGGTAAGCTGAAAAAGTGCTTCACTTGCACTGCTGATCTCTTTAAAGGCTGACTCAGGAAGCCCTTTAGGCCACCTAATCCAGAAGCAAACAAAGCATTGTTCTTCATGGGGAGACCTGAGGGATGACAGGAAGCCTTCGACATGCTCTTCCTCAGCTGAAACCCACAATCTACTACACAGATGATACAAAATACAATAATTATTGTATTTTGAAATAATAACTGTGTGTACCATGGCTTAAAATGTGGCAAATCACTCTGCGTGTGTGTGTGTGTGTGTGTGTGTGTGTGTGTGTGTGTGGTGTGTCAGTGCCAGTGTAAGCACAGCCCACAGGCTGGTGGTCAATTTGAATTTATGACAGATCTATTCACACACAGTGGAGCAAAGATCAACACTTACTGAAAAACAGGCTTTAAGTCTATGAGGTTATCAGATGTGCTTTAAAAGCATATCTGGAAGCATCATAACAGCTTTTACAGATTTTACAGAAGCTCAGTTTCTGTGTGTGATGATTGGTGGAGCTCTTACAGTGTCTGGATTGCAATATAAAGTGCCAATATCAGCACTGTACTATCAGCACAAAAATAGACTGCATTTATACTCAGAGCTACAGGGGAGCCATTCAAAATCTAGCATTAGCTTTGCTGGCTGAATAAAACATGCAGGTTTTATGGTGTTTGTCCATCAATATGTGGAAAATAAAATGAATAAATTAAAAACACAGCATTTCTGCAAGTGCCTGATTTAGCTACTTTTTGAATTAGACACTGCTAGATCTTATTTTAGAGGTACAAAATAGCCATAACCTAATATCAGATAACTGAACAGAAAATCACATACATTTTATTGCCATTTGGTTACTGCTAGTGCTGCTTTCCCGTCATTTACATTTACATTTACGTAAATGTAAATGACGGGTAAATGACGGCTTTTCCGTCAGAAAGCATCAGCAGCCACTCAATTGCACAGAACTGTAATAACTGCACTTAGAAGTGAAGAATGACCGTGCTAAGGTGTTGGAGGGACAAAGGATGGTAAAGTGCCAAACAAAGACAGATGAGGCCCAATAAAAGCAAAAGGACCAAAGAAGAGCAAGCAGGCAACGTACAGCAAAGAGCTGGTGGGGTTATCTGAGTTGGAAGCCTTTTTTTCATGCCTCAGTGATGCATATGTCTTAAGGGCCACACAATATATTCAAAGTGACATTATCTGTGCTGACAGGCTAGCTAAATGAGCGAGCAGCACTTTGTGCACAGTCATCTGAATTTGGTTACATAACCAAACAGATGTAGCGCTTTTGCAGGACGCCGTTCAAGACACTCACTCCGATTGTCTTTGCTTTATTAAAAGAATTGTTTGTCATTCATCACAGACACTGGCCGAGGATATGCTTTGCTGGATAAGGCTTGCATTAAATGATAAAAATCATGTTATCATCTGTAGGTAGAACAACTGCATAGATTCGCCTTTTCTCTACCTCACCCTCCTTCTGTTGGGCCCCTGAGGGTATTATAGGTTGGGGGCATCTGGGGGATTTGTCACACCAGCTGTTGAGAAGTTTAGCCATTACCCTCGGCGAGGTGTTCGCACAAATTATAAATGTATGCTGACATGTGTCCATTAGCCCCAGCTGTCTCTCTCTCTCTACTCTATACATCTTGTGACAGTGCAGGCCATGGAGAGAGATGTTAATGAGTTTAACATACAGAATCAAGAGCTGCAGAACCATAAAACAAGCATAAAAAACTGAAAACTAGCGAAATTAAAAAGCAGGAACAATACTAAGATATGCATATAAATACACACAATATTCCTCAACCTTTTCACTCCATTAATGCGACTAGCGTCAATTTTCTGAAGTACGCGTCAAAAACACACTCCCACAACCACACTATGCTGAGAAAAAGGGTATTTGTTCTCTCATGAGTGTTGGACTATTCATCCTACGTACTACACAGTCACTGCTATTTACATGGCAGACCTATTTTCCGATTAGCCCCCAAATGTTAGTCAGCACCAATTCTCTTCCACAGCCAGTGATGGCTAGTGGGAGGACGAACCTCTAATAGCTAGTGACACCTGTCCATAGCTCCACACTGAAGTACCACATTTAAAAGCCTATTCTCAACTACAGCAATGTAACGATGAGATGAACAGCTACTGGTTGCTCTTAAATGTACAGCTCTAGCAAGCTAGTGACCCCGCCCCTTTTCAAAATCATTGGTTTTGTCCCCACCCACTTTTTGTTTCCTGAACAACATGCGAGACTCTGCAACCACCGAGATTTTGCATGTGCGCAACCCCCCCACCCCCCTTCCCACCAGACAAAGACACTTTGCATGCGTGAATCCACCCCCGGCAACAACCAAGACTTTGCAAATGCACAATCCCCCACATTAAGAAATATATACATGTCATAGTATGTCTTTAGAAATACCATAGTGAACACACACACATTAAAATGCTTCTGCCACCACTGGCATCAACCACCACAAATCCTTATAGAAGGACTGTGTAAACATATAACACACAGATTGTCTGTAGACACACATCCAATACACCACGATAGTTATGGGCAATATTATGAGCGCAATTTGTCTGATAGAACACGTTTTTTTTCTTGGATGGAACTAACACTCCCGGGCAAAATGTGCAATTCATTTGTATATATATATATATATATATATACACACACACACATACCCATTGCATATAGACATATCGCTTAGTCTACATTGAGTTCACATATAGTTTACAAATACATTTATGTAAATATTTTACAACACAGATGTCTAGATTGTATAGTGTACATTTCATACATCACTGTTAGTATAGTATTTTATTTTTGTTCTATTCTATTCTATTCTATTCTATTCTTAAATGTTGCAACGGTGACAAAGCAGTGACAAAGCAAATTTTCCAGCTGTGGGACTAATAAAGGTTTATCTTATATTATGAGCACCAAAAGTCTGTGCACAGTTGCTCTATTACCACTGTTAGCATAATGCTAACTATGGTTTAAGACAAAATCCCCTCTTCTTCAAGAGCTAAATCAGTTAATAACACAGAAAGGACAGTTATGTCTGCAAACTCACCGTACCAGCAGCCGAATTTCTCACAGATTGGGAAAATAACGAATTGCAGTTGCCTCCTGTTCCCGTATAACTCTCCTTTTCTGCATGTTATCCTCTTTCATTGCCTTTCACTAATTATGTGTATTTTGTGTTGGCCGGCCATATTCCTGGAAAAAAGAGAAGTAATTCAGTGGTTTAATTGTGATAGAACAAGCCGATACATTATCTGTTACCTTACCTGAATGTGAGGCCAGTTAGGATTAAAACTTGAAAAACCAAATACACAGGAACATAGAAATATTCCGATCCCAGCCACATCCTATTCTTTTCATTATATCAAAAAATAAAAGCCTGAAAAACTCCAGAGAGCCTGCCAGTGAGAGGGTCCTCACTGAATAGAGCTAAGCGGGCCTAAATGGCTAAATGTATTTCATTCAAAAATTGTATTTATTGTGTTTGTATTTTGTATTATGGTATTTATTGTGAGGCAAAATAAGGTGATATGTAAAAAAACAGATGAAAAATGACCTGCATATTCCTGTTAATCTACAGAAAAGTGTCTGTTTAACTTCTTCTAACAGTCCTCTGGTAGTGAGTTATCTAATCCCATTACATTAGTACAGAGGTAACTTGACTGAGGTAATGGATGACTGTTTTTAGTTACTCTCCCTGCTCTGAAAGTGAACAGGGCACAGTTTCAGACATGGCCTTTGGTACTTCCTATTGTATTTCCAGTAAACTAGCCCAAACGATGGCCTTAGTCTGGAACAAGAATGGGCTATTCTCCAAACTTTAGTATATCTTCTGCTCTAAGTGTCACTGAGCCTATAGGGGCTATAAAGACCATTGTTTCCTTTTCTGCGTTCAGTGTGTTTAACATCGAAGTGAATGAGAGGCAGTCCGGTTCCTTTTCCAGCATCTAATGCCAGCATCACCAGTAAGGGAGTCTCACTATTCTGCTCACGTTTTCTACTAGGGCATTGATTTATGGTGTGTTTGTCTATGTGTGTGTGTGTGTGTTTGTGTGTAGCTTTCAGCGCTCTGACTGACAGTCTTTATTAGCGAGCTGCAGGGTGACGTTGAGCTCAGGAGATCTTTAGTCTGGAGGAAAGTCAGTCAGCTGTGGCCGTCACCGCCCCGAAGCCAGGTCTGCTACTCACATCACCTTTAGGCCGGCTTAGCACTGCATCTTCTTTTTTACTTCTGTGTCTTATTTATCCAGTTGACCTCAAGGTTACGTGATTTTTCAGCCGCAAAAAATAAAATACCGTTATTATAAGAGCATGATAAGTGACATTTTAATACATTCCTGCTGCTAATTAGACGAGCATGAGGATAACAGAGCATTATCAGTGACAGAAACTGACACCTGATGTTCTGAAAACTGTGGAAAAAGAGGACAGTTCTGCTCTCGGGACATTCAGGCGTTCAAGGAATAGTTCCGTATCAAATCTAATTTATACAATTTTCCTCTTCTAGTTTTCCAGGTACACCTTTTAGTGTCCAGATGTTGTTTCTTCAGCTTAGAACTACAGCTGTTAGGCAAATGTTGCTAACAAATACTAGTTTAACAAATACAAAAAAAGACTTAAAGCATTAGAAAAGGTATATTTTCACAGTTCTCTTATTCCACATGTAGCTAATAAACCAGGACATGTTTGGAGTCCATATTGCACTTGTTTAATATAAGAGATGAGAGAAGCTAACCCTTTATTAATCCCCATTGTGAACTGTTACAGCAGCAGGTGGACAGTATAAAAAAGCAACATAAACAATAGAATAAAAGCTATACAACAAACAGTATAACATAAAAAGTGCACTATACAAATAATACATACAGAAGTTTGGAATTTGAATATATATATGTGTGTATATATATGTACACTACCAGTCTCTGTTTTTTCTTTGGTTTTATTATTTTCTACATTGTAGATTAATATAACAAACTACACTCAACAAAAATATAAACGCAACACCTTTGTTTCTGCTCCGATTTTTCATGAGATGGACTTAAAGATC
>JBBPDC010008614.1:0-13617 GCA_037974485.1 Hemigrammopetersius urotaenia | reverse complement strand
TATAAAAATAGGCATTGGGATCTTTTTTTTTTTGGGGGGGGGGCATTTTAATCTCGATTAATCTAGATTAATCTCACAATTACAATGAGATTAATCTAGGTTTAAAAAAATAATCTATGCCCACCTCTACTTGTAACCATAGCAAAACCCTTTGTGGTGCTACACAGAACCATTCATTAAAAAAAAGTTTGTCCAAAATACAAATTGTAGAAAAAAAACATTTATGGAATCCAATGTATTCATGGTTCTGTGAAGAACGCTTGCTTCCAGTAAAGAACCCTTGAGGATCTTTTTTCTTGGGGTGTAGAAGGCAAGTAGACCTTTCATTTTTTATAGTGGTCTCTTTGAAAAATATTAAATTAAAATATTTTAGATACTGATATTTTGGCAGCCTGTTAACTGAGTTCTCTCTTAGTGGTTTGTGCGAAAAGCAGGTGCAAGTTGTGAATCTGTAGCAGTCTTTTCATGTTGCATAAAAAAAATGTTTCATTATAGTTAACACCTGTTACTGAGACTGAACTGGTTGTTTAGAGATGCTGCTGGCTGGCTGTGTGATTCTGTTTAGTTTTAAATGTGTTTTTATTTATTTATTTCACTGGCGCAGTGGTAGAGCCCGCCTCGCTGTGAGTGACTGAGAGCCCCTTTCTCTCACTCTCTGCCTGGATCGGGCAAAGTGTAAACAAAGGAGGCTTTAGCCTGGTGCTTCGGCTCGCCTGCCACGTTGAGGGCGTTGTGGAGGGGCAGTCGAAGAGTAAACAGCCGGATAGAGTGGCTGAAGCCCGTGTGGGGGTGGATTTGCAGAGTCTAAACCGTGGAGGGGGAGAGGGCGAGTGTGCTGCTATGTAATGGGAGAACTGGTTCTACAAGTGCTGGAGAAGTCAAGGAATGAAAAAGGGAAAGAGTTCATAGAAGGAGTGCATGGCGTGCGGGAGTGTTTGCGTGGCCTCTCTCCAATAGGTTAGGACAAAAAGAGAAGGGAAAGTATCAGACAGATACTGGATAAAAGAGGCAGTGGAAGGAGAAAAACCTAAACAAAAAAGTATCTGGACAGTAAAAGGGTCGGGAAAGTAGAAAGACTTTTGTTTTAGACTTTTACCGGAGCTCGTGTCAGGATTTATGGCACTTATCCCCGTTTGCGCGATCAAGAAGTTGGGCGCGAAACGTCTGCTCCTCCTCGCGCCGCTCGTGCCCGCGCTCGTGTTGCTCGCGCTCGCCGTGCCGCGCGCCCACGCGCCCGTCACGCGCCCTGACCCGGTGGTCTGGGTTGACTCAGAAGACTCGGATGCCCGCGTGACGTTGCTCCTCGTATGGTGGGCGCCGTTCGGGAGCGCGCACGGGCTCCCGGACTGCGAGGCGCACTACGGCGTGCGCGGGTGCGCGCTGACGCTGGACAGACGCGAGTACGCGCGCGCTGACGCTTTGATCATCCACCACCGTGAGCTTGTGAACGAGCCAGGCGCGCTCCCGCAGGCCTCGCGGCCCGAGGGCCAGAAATGGATCTGGATGAACTTCGAGTCTCCGTCACACTCGCCCTGGCTGGACGGCCTGGAGGGAATCTTCAACCTGACCATGTCCTACCATTTCGGCTCAGACATCTTCTTGCCCTATGGATTCCTCCAGCGCCGTAGCCATGCCAACACTGATGCTCAGATGAATCACCATGCCAATGGCCAAAGGATGGATAATGGCAAAAACAACGGCCTTCTGTCGGTGGAACGCCATGGCAATACCGGTCGCCGTCTTAGGCAACCAGGCCGTAGGCGCCCGGCGCTGGTTGCATGGGTGATCAGCAACTGGAGTGAGAAGCAGGACAGGGTTCAGTACTACTGGAGGCTCAGTCGCTACATCCGGGTGGACATCTATGGCCGTGAGGCCCTGCGCCTGGTGAACGACAGCGTCCTGCAGACCATCTCCGGCTACAAGTTCTACCTGGCCTTTGAAAACTCTCTCCACACAGACTACATTACTGAGAAACTGTGGCGTAATGCCCTGCTGTCCAACACCGTGCCCGTGGTCCTGGGCCCACCGCGGGAAAACTATGAGCAATACCTGCCTCCGGACGCCTTCATCCATGTCCACGATTTCAAATCGCCCCGGGCCCTTGCCGCCTACCTCATGTACCTGGACCAAAACCCAGCTCAGTATCACCGCTACCTGGCCTGGAGAAGGGATTATACTGTGCATGTAACCTCCTTCTGGGCCGAGCACTACTGCAAGGCCTGCCAGGGAGTGCAAGCGAGCCGCAAGCAACAAAAAACAGTTCGAAACCTGGAATTCTGGTTCCAGTCTTGAAGGACCATTTAGGGTGGCCTCTATGATACTTGCTAAGTCGGATATACAGGAAACTCTGAACACTCTGTGCATTTCAAATGCATCAATGTCTATGGTTGCAACAACACAGCTAATTGAAAAGCTAGGAGACAGCAACACAACAAATATGTTTTGACAGGACTGTGCAACAATCTTAGGCACCTATGCAAATTACTTAAAGCCATTTTTCTAAGCGTTTTATCAAGTGTCTTTTTGCTAGCAAAGTTAACATTAAAATAAATGCAATCAATCAAGAAAGCCGTAAAAAGTATAAGGAATTATTTTGTTTATAAAAAGGCAGTTGATATTTTGTGAGGAGAACGCAGGTTCGGTTCCAGCGTGCTCCTCGATTCCTCCAGCCATTGTTTGCATTTGTGATCGAGTCCAAGTAATAATGAACTTCCGCAAAGAACACACTGATATACTGAACATACAATCACTATTCACTATAGAATGTTGTTTGTATTTATTCTTTTTAGAATTATTTTGTAGATTTAGTAACATGAATGTAACTGCAGTACTGAGGATACTGAGGTGTACGTGAGAATCTAGGACTTGAAAAGAGAGCCCATCCTGTCTGGGGCTGTGCAAGTGGGATTCAAGTGGAATAAGTTTACAAGAAAGATTGAGGTGTTGTGGACATGAAGAAACTCCATCCACTGGAAAATCCAGTTACCTTGCCCCTGTGCATTGTCTTAAAGCTATTGAAAATCCAATGTATTTAAATTTCATCCTAACCACAAACATGGAAAACACACATTCTGTGTCTGGAATGTCATTTTGCACTTTAACTACAAGACAAATGCGATGGGAGCTTATTAGCATTGTGCAGATTCTTATGTGGTTTCTGACACAGAATTTCACACTGTTGTTTATTTATACAAATTGACAAAATACAGACTGAAGGATCTATAACATTTGTTTATAACATTTGTGCATCATTATAGATCCAAGTATTTCCTTAAAGTATGTTAAATTGGCCCTGGACCTCCAGCCCTGCACATTTTTGTGTTTCCACACCCACGTCCCACTTCAGGAGCAGCTGGGTTATTAACTGATTAGTTGGATCAGGTGTGTTGGGAGCAGGGCAAACATGAGAACATCAGCACCAGGACTGGTTTGGAAATGGTTGTCATATGGCAATAGAACCCACATGTACTCAGATAACCATTACAGGATATCCGAAAAAACAACAAAAGCCACATCAGACTGTTAGCAGGTGGCGGCTGATGAATCAGATCCATTCGTTTTCAGGCCAGGTCCTGCATTTCCTTCTTTTTGTCCTTCTCCTCATGCCACTCTCTCCTCTTAACGGAGACTTTCTGAGTAAATATCAAGTGATTCAAATTAGATTCACTGTAACTGTGATTCTTTAAGTTCTATATGGTTTGATTCTGCAAGAAACCATTCAAATGACCATGATTCAGTTGAATTCTCAAGAAAATAAGTATTTTAACATTCACAATGGTCGAGTCTTTTTTTACTCGATTCCAGGTTTCACTATAATTCAGTTTGATTCTTAATGAAATTATTTAATTTTAACTTTTACCAGAGGCTGATTCAGTTAAAATTTGATTTCATCTCAAATTAGATGTGCTTCTTTAGGAATCAATGAATTTTACCTCATTCTTGAGAAATTAATTTATTTCGTCTGAGTTTGATTGGATTATATTTCTAGGAAGGTTATGTTCAAACTTACATTGAAAATAGCCGTCTTTTATCAGAATATTTATTTTGGTTAAAGTGCATAAGTTACTGAACAGAATTATAATCAGTTTTTAACATTCCAAAACTGATGCAGTTCAGTCAGCATCTTCAAATGTGTTTGGTCACCTTCAGTAATTGCTGGTGTCTAAAGGACTGCAAGATGGTTTTAATGCTTTTTACATACTCTTGGTACTGGCAGAGAGACGTAGGGGTTAAATATTTGCGCGCACACTCTCACACAGACTGCTATGTGTGGTGTAAAAAGTGATAAATAAAAGCAGACTAAAAATAAGACGAGTCTGGTGCGGTGTACCATACAGTGAATGTGTTCGTTCCTTGAATGCCATTTTCATCTCCTCTCTCTTCAGATATTTCATTCCATTTGGTAAATTGTTAAGTGCCTTGTTATTGTGTTCATAATCCATCAAGAGATTCCTTTACTAATTTGTTGACACTTTTAAAAAAGCTTTTCAATCAGAACATAATTTCTTTATTGATTTATATTATGAAAGTAGGTTCCATTGCAGTAATACAGAAGTTTAAAGATGAAAAGTTTACAAAGTCGGTGTGTGTATGTGTGTGTTTGTGTATGCCATTGCCATGGCTTGTTATTCACATAGCAAATGCTTTTTACTGATCAGGGGAGCTGCATTCATGCTTTCACTGAGCAGTGTGGTCATACCTGCTGTGTGATTCAGCTGTCCACAAAGTCTCTGATAGACAATCTAATGCTCAGTTCCATTCTTTTTCATTTCATGACCAGGCAGAGGAAATATTAGAAAAGCCCTGGGGACCAAGTGAAGGAATCCGGTAAATAAAAGCTAATGTAAGAGTGTGTCTGCGGATGTGTTTCTTTTCAGAAGAGAACTGTGGTCATGTTCTGAGAAAAACAAGGCTAACACATATGTACTCTAACTGTACAAAAGTATTGGAATACACCTGTTTTTCAGGGTTTGGGCTAGACCCCTTACTTCATTCTTAATGTTTCAGCAGACCAAGACATTTTGGACAACGGCATGCTTCCAAGTTTGTATACACAGTTTGGGAGAGAACCATTTCTATTCCAGCCTGTAGATTCTTGTGGAATGCCTTTGAGAAAGAGTGGAAGCTGTTATAGCTGCAAAGGTTGGACCAACTCCACATTAATATTAGAACACCGTGGCATTAAAGTCCCTGTTAGTGTAATGGTCAGGCATCACAATACTTTTGTCTACATAGTGTGTATATATATATATATATATATATGTGTGTGTTTGTGTGTGTGTGTGTGTGTGTGTGTGTGTACAGTATGGGGCAAAAGTCTTGGGAAACAATGTAAAATGTTTAAAGGTGTTTTCTCAGCATGTGATAAAGTGTCTTTCTGCTAGATTATTTAACATTAGAATAAATGCAAATAAGACTTTTTTTTAACAAAGTAGTTGACATTTTGTGAGCTGGTGAGGCGAACACAGGTTCGCTTCCAGATTTCTCCTTGCTTCCTCCAGATGTTGTTTGGATTTATCAAATTACATCAGCCGCTCCAGATTTAATTTAAATCCAACCAGGTTTCTGATAATACCGGGGTCTACAAGGAACACACTGATATACTGCACACAAAATCACTATTCGCTGTGTAATGTTATTTGTGTTTGTATTTAGTAATGTAGTTATATAAATGTGAAAAATAAAACACTGACTGCTCATCTAAATGGTTTTGAAATATTATCTTCACAGGTGGCTAAGACTTTTTCACAGTACACAGTAGTACACAGTCGTGTGTATATATATGTGTGTGTGTGTGTGTGTATATATATATATACGAACACACTCACAACATGTATGAGCTCATGCCCTGACTCTAATCCTGCATAAGTGGTCTCTCCAGGTGTGGGGACTTGTCTCTTTTAACATACATCCTCTAAAGTCTCATCACTGAAATACCCTGAGAGACGCCTGGGCTCATTTGCATATTTAAACCCACTTATGTATTCTGTACCTGCTACCTTCGTGGCATCTCTGCATATGCAAATTGGTCTTAAGTGGTTCCTAATTGTCCTGTCACAGTGCAGGTGTATTAGACCATTTATCAAACGAGCCACAATCAATACGTCCATCACCTATGACACACACACTCAGTCACAGGTGAATCATAATAACACAGGAAGCACATTTCATTTAAAATAAGTGTACCTAAACAGCATTTAAATTCTTCACAATCAGAGTCCGCCTTACAATTTCACCTTTCTGTTCCTCTTTTTATCACCTTCTCATTCCAACTCCCCTCTGAATTAGAAATGATAGGCTTCACATGCAGGTTAGCGTAACATCATAAATCAGTTCAATGAGGGTAATTTTTACATGTAATGAATTATTCATGAAACATTTTGGTTCCGTTTCTGTACTTGGTGGAGACGACATTGCGGTTTGAAGTGATGGCATTTGTAGCATCTCCAGATCAGCGCAAGCTGCTTTAACAGAAAAGGAGATTCTCAGCTCCAGCTGATCAGCATAGGCTTTGCAAGATTAAAGTACCATTGAAAAACTTTGAAGTAATAGTTTCAGAAAATATCGAGCATATCCCTCAAAGGTCATTGATCAGCCAAGACATGAGCTGAGCTGAGGCTAATGTAGCTAACAAGTAGAAGCAGAGTTAGCATTGTGCCAAGCTAGCATTGTTAGCATTGTGCATGCCTAAACCGTCACACACACTTGCTGTCTCTACAGCACATAATGCACTATGTGCCTACACAACATACAGTGCATTTAGCCCCCAACAATTTAATGATGTAGAATGTTACTGCAGACAACCGGTAGCAGTTATGGGAGTGGAATATATTGGGAAATGGATTCAAAACTGTGCTCTTCTTGGCTGTTGAGAAGCAAACGGTTCATTTTAGAGTTCTAAATTATCCACACATCACAAAGCAGTAGTTTAGTTTACTTTTTCACACATCCCTGAGGTGCTCATACCATATTTCAGCCAAAAGTGATTTTTGACCGCACATTTAGTGCCCACTAATTAATGATTAAGTGATACAGAGTGTTGTTACTGCAGACAACCTGTGGCAGAGTTATGGAGTATATGGGGTAATGGATTCAAGTTGAGCTACAAACATTGCTTCTAGTTTAAGGACCACACAGACAAGACAAAAGACTACTTAAATAATGTGATGTACATCGATTTTGAAGGCAAAAATTGAACCTAATAGCTTGATTAGAAAATGATGTATTTGGCAACAAACACTGCATTCAAGCAGAACTTTATACTAGCTGTGAAACATGGTGATGGCAGTATCATGAAGCAGCTTGCCATCAGTGACTAAAATATTTGTGTATATTCGTGTCTTAAACCTTTGGAACAGTAACAGTTTAGCCATTGTTGTAGTTTCTTGGACATGCAAATAATGCATAAAATATGTAACAATTTATTGTGCTAATTAATGAACATAGATTTTTATGGTTTCAAATCAATACAGGGTGGTTGATACCCAAATCTGCGCAAACCTAATAAGTGGACATCAGAGAAAACAAAATATATAAAAAAGTGAAAAGGACTTTTAGTTTAGCTATTCTATGGGGAAGTTTATAGCCAGTCGATACCATTTTTTTTTAAGTTATGTAACATTATCCAGAAATTGATTTTCTCCAAAGGTGCTGTGCTTCAGGGGTTTCCAGCTATGCTGGAGTGACCTCACTGAATAAAAGGACCTGAAGTGCAGCCCTAAGATTTGTGTGTTTTGTAATCAGAATCAGAAAACTTTATTGATCCTGGAGGAAACTGCTTATAGTATGCAGGTAATATATCCTAGTGTGTCTCAGAAAACAAACTTTATTGCACAGGAATTCTTACCCCCTTAACCCTTTCACACGTACAGTCCCACTTGTGGTATATGACATGACTGAGCCATAGAAAGATACTCCCAGTGGTGGGACTAGAAGATTGTGTTAAAATGTTCAGCTCTAAATGCTGGTGTAACAATAGCTTTATATCTATTTGTTTATCAAATTTTTAATGTATTTCTTAATAACCCTGCCTTGGTAGCAATTATCAAACACCATTCAACACAAGAGCTACAATCAAAACATCAATCACCTTCAACACACTCACTCAGTCACAGGTGAATCACAACACAATGAAAACATTTCATTTAAAATTAAAGGTCCCTAAAAGGCTTTTAAATTTTCCCTAATTTGAATTCACCTCACAGTTCTACCTTTCTAGGCCTCTTTTCACCATCTTTCTATCCCAACTCTTCTCTGTATTATAAACTACAGGCTCTAAGCACAAGTTAGGTTAACAGTGTAAATGATTCCAACAAGGGTAAAATGGTATCATGAATTATTCATGCAACATATTAGTAAGATTCGTTTACTTGGTGGAGACGTTGGGGTTTGAAGTGATGACATTTGCAGCAGCTCCAGATGAATTAAGGTGAGCTGGAACTTCAAGGGGTGAGAAAAGCTCTTGGTGATCAGCTTTCCAAGACCAAAGTACCACTAAAACACTTTAAAGCAATAGTTTTAGAAAATATTAAATACCTTACCCCAAATGTAATCGCTCGACCAAAACTTTATTTAGTTTTGCCAACGCCATTCTTAAATCATCACACATTTGGCCCAACCAGCACATTTTGCCCCAAGAGTGTTGTTACAAGCAATGATTATAGCAGTGGAATATATGGGCTAACGGATTAAAAGTGCTGTTCCTGGTTGTCAAGGAACAATTTATTTTGACAGTTCAGTTCAGATTTCAGCCTGTAACACTTTTTGAATAAAGCTCAATACAATGCCGCCAATCAGAACAGGGGTCTCTTTGACACTGGATAATAGCAAACACTGAACAATAACAGTGTATGGAATGACATGACGACTGAAGCCTATTCTCCTGGAAGAACACTATACAGACCATGTCAATAACACAGAAAACTACAGAAAGAGAGTAATGTGAATTGATAATGAGGGCAAAAGTAGACATTTATGGCTTAAAAAAGAAATGTAAAATTTGGCAATAAATCAAAACTTTAATCAATCATAAGAACTTTATCCCAGTTGTGAAACATGGCGGTGGCAGTATCACTAACTTATCTATTTGTCCTTTGTATTCGCTGTTACAAATTACATCTGACACAAGTGTCTCCTAATATAATTACATTTAACTGCATGAGTTCCCGAAATGAATACATATCTGTATTTACATAAGCTGTACTACTGTAACAGTGAATACACCTTCACGAGTTACAGTGTAGTTGCATTCATTGTTGAGTAATACTCCTTAGATATTAGACCCATTTCATATAAAATGGGACCAAAAATACACTGTCTGCAGTGGAGTCCAAAGAGAAGATGAAAGAGACGATGCGCTGAGCTCTGATTCTCTACATGAGTGGCAAGAAAGATTCTGTAGTGGAGATGACGCCACTGAACTGCCACAGCCAGGTTTTGAAAAGTTCAAAGCGTGTCTGAATCAGACATACTAAAAAGGCTTAATGTGTGCCCACAGCTGGCCCAGCTTGTCTGCACAGCAGGGAACATCGATTTGGTCTGGAGTGTGATTACTGGGAGGCAAGCCTCTGCATCACAGAGGTGGGGAGCGTGTTTTGGCTAAGTGATAATGAGTGCAAAAAAAAATTGCTTTCATCCAATGCCTCTTCTGGCAGCATTTGCATCCAATTTTCAGTCTAACCTAAACTAATCACTTCCACTCTATGTGAAATGCATTGGCAGCACATCAGTATAGTCTTAAATGACCCAGCTGAACAGGGTCTGAATTGGGAGCAAACTATTCAGACATTAATAATGTGCTTTCCATGTGTATTCAAATGCATAATATTCAACAGTTCCCCAGGTTGTCTGGCATTTCTGTATTATATTGAATACCGAGTACTATAATACATAGTCATGATATCATTCACAAAGTCATTAAAAGAGTTATATAACTACTGTAGAGATAATAAAAGCAATAGAGTCACGTTGAAAAACTGCACAGCTCAATTCAGGTTTATATCTCAGATGTACAATGTGCTCTCAGGGTCATGGAGTCTGAAAATAGGTTTGAATACAGTTGAATACAGTTTGAAATTCCTTTTCGAATTCACAGTTTAAAAGTTTGGGTCGACAATCCAGATGTTTGGGTTTGCCAGCAAAAAATCTGGATTCATTATAGATGTTCAATTGAATAAAAGCACGATTACAAAAGTTTGGATTTGCTGTTCAAAACATTTGGAATCAAAATTTAAAGGTTTCGATTCACAGTTCCAAAGTTTGGTATTCTGGTCAAAAGTTTTGAATCATCAATCACTGGTTGGAAATCACAATTCAAAGGAAATACTAGTTTTAAAAAATAGATCAAAATTTAGGAATAACAATTGAATGGTTTGAATTAATGTTCAAACATTTAAAAGTTTTTAAAAGCAGCCAAATGTTTGAAATTAGCTTTCAGAAGTTTGGAATCATTGTTCAAATGAATATATTGCAATTGTAACTTGCAACACTGTACAGCGTTGAATGAGAATGAGGCCATGGAAAAACGAAAAGATGCTTTTTTCCCCACAAATAGTTTGTATTTGTATGTTCTGTTTCAGCAAACGCAACATTTTGCCACTTGGGCCCCAACCAGTTTTTCCTCTACCCTCCACCAACAGGGGGCACCAAGATCCCATCCCTCAATGGTGGAGGAACAAACGTGGAAGTCCTGCTTTGTAGTGTTATTCAACTGCAAAACTTTTTAACAGGCAACGCAGAACTAGTGTGACAGTACATCTTTCAACACTAGATGCAGGAGTTATTACCAAGCTGCTCATTTATTCTGACAAAGTATAACATGTGAACCGAAAAAGTATATTAAATAAAAATGGAGTGAGATGTGAAATGAGAAAAGGAGAGAAGCAGATTACATTAGATTTTCTATTTCAAACACAATCTTGCTTCTGTTTTTTTCTCTGGGACACAACATGACCTGCCAAAGAAAAGAAAAAAGAAAAGAAACCCACATTACGGAGCAGTGTGGAATCTGTGTGCAGACCCGGATCTGCTGTGTAATTACGGTTAAAGGGTGGGAGCCCAGTGCATTCTGGGGCAGCTAAAAATGTCACTCTGAGAGAGAATGAACACATACAGTACCAGTCAGGGGTTTGGACACACCTACACACAACATCAAAACTATGGAATAACACATACAGAAGCGTGCGATGACTACAGAAACGTGTTAACCAAATCCCAACCTTCCATTTAGATTCTCTTTTGATGCGGCTACACACACACACACACTTGGTTTTCTCTCAAGAGATGCCTGAGATGCTTTTCTGACAGGTCTGAGGGAGACACACATATGTTCTCACCATGCTGGCTGAGAAACAAACGACTAGCTGGGGGGCATAAAAAATGAGTGAATTCAGCTGCCTGAAAGGGCCCTCACACAAAGTGTGCATACACAGTATGCTCTGTTTGTTTCCTCATGCATCTGTATACACACGTGGACAAAATTGTTGGTACCCTTCGGTCAATGAAAGAAAAACTCACAATGGTCACAGAAATAACTTTAATCTGACAAAAGTAATAATAAATAAACATTCTATGAATGTTAACCAATGGAAGTCAGACATTGCTTTTCAACCATGCTTCAACTGAGTTATTTTAAAAATAAACTCTTGGAACAGGCCTAGACAAAATGATGGTACCTCTAGAAAAGACTGAAAATAATGTGACCAAAGGGACATGTTAATTCAAGGTGTGTCCACTAATTAGCATCACGGGTGTCTATAGTCTTGTAATCAGTCAGTGGGCCTATCTAGAATAGAACTATAGAAAATTTTAGACTAGCATGTTAAAGGTAAAGGCTATAAGACCATCTCCAAACAGCTGCACATATTATTCAGAAATTTAAGATCCATGTGACTGTAGCCAACTTCCATGGACGTGGCCGCAGGAGGAGACGGATAATCCGAATTTTAACAAAAGAGCTCAGAAAGACTTCTAAAGAGATCCAAGGTGAACTTCATGCTCAAGGAACATCAGTGTCAGATCGCACCATCCGTCGTTGTTTGAGCCAAAGTGGACTAGACGACCAAGGAGGACGCCATTGTTGAAAACAAATCATAAAAAAGCCAGACTGGAATATGCCAAACTACACGTTGACAAGCCACAAAGCTTCTGGGAGACTGTCCTATGGACAGATGAGACAAAAATGGAACTTTTTGCCAAGGCACATCAGCTCTATGTTCACAGACCGAAAAATGAAGCATATCAAGAAAAGAACACTGTCCCTACTGTGAAACATGGAGGAGGCTCTGTTATGTTCTGGGGCTGCTTTGCTGCATCTGGCACAGAATGTCTTGAACCTGTGCAGGGTACAATGAAATCTCAAGACTATCAAGGGATTCTAGAAAGAAACGTGCTGGCCAGTGTCGGAAAGCTTGGTTTCAGTCGCAGGTCATGGGTCTTGCAACAGGACAAAACACACAGTTAAAAACATCCAAAAATAGCTAAGAGGGAATCATTGGACAATTCTAAAGTGGCCTTCTATGAGCCCTGAGCATCTTTGGAAGGAGCTGAAATATGCCGTCTGGAAACGACGCCCTTCAAACCGGAAACAACTGGAGCAGTTTGCTCTTGAGGAGTGGGCCGAAATACCTGCTGAGAGGTGCAGAAATCCTGTTGACAGTTACAGGAATCGTTTGATTGCAGTGATTGCCTCAAAAGGTTGCGCCACAAACTATTAAGTTAGGCATACCATCATTTTGTCTAGGCTTGTTCCATGAGTTTCTTTTTTTTAATAATTCAGTTGAAGCATGGTTGAAAAGCAATGTCTGACTTTCATTGGTTAACATTCATAGAGCTTTTATTTATTATTACTTTTGTTAGGTTCAAATTATTTCTGTGACTATTGTGTGTTTTTCTTTTATTAACTGAAGGGTACCAGCAATTTTGTCCATGTGTGTATTAATTAGCATAATTCTAATCAGGCACAAGTGGGGTGGGGGACTTTAGGTGCTTACGTACCTGACCCTTCGGCCACAGAGATCTTTTTGTGAAGGCCAGGAGTGTCATTTAGTAATGTGAAACATTTGGGGCTATCGTTTTAATGTGTTAGTGTTTTGATTTGTCAGGGGTTTATGGGTGGTCACCACATCTCCATGAGAGCAGCAGGGTCAATGGTGATCAGAGACATTTGATTTTTGGATATTGGATATTTATTTTTATTATTATTTTTGAGATCTGTGGCATTCAAGACTGCAGCCCCGGATGGGCCGGCATAAAGACGCACCTGGCCAAGCCAGTGTCCTACCTATAAAAACAGTGTCCCACATATACAAAAACATTTTATCCCTTGGTCAACAACTTTCTTCAGTAACTCCTCTATTGACCAAATATTTCCATATCTACCCTCACCTGGCCACCAAAATCTTATGGTACACCCACTATCTACACTTTTGGTTAACCACCGACACACCTCTCATTTTCATTTGAGCAAATTTCCTTCTAAAGGGCCCTGATGCAGCCTGTAAACCAAAACTTAATGACTTTCGGCCTGTTGCACTAACCTCCATCACAATGAAGTGCTTTGCAAGGCTGGTAATGGGTCACATCATGAGGTCAATGCCGACCAACCTGGACCCACTTCAA